>JAODAL010018782.1:0-73809 GCA_025379985.1 Phyllomedusa bahiana
GGGAGGGGTTTTTCCACCACCCAATCCCTTTGGCGTCAGTCGGGGTTTCAAACTACCTCCCTCAGCCATATTCTGATGCCCCCACCCGCCTGTGCCCACACTGCTGCCATTTTTCCCCATCTGCCTACCACCATTTTTACCGGGACTGGTATTGCCCCCCCTCAACACTCTGTCAGTGCCACTCTATGCCTCATGCTGCTGCTGCTGTTGCTTTTTGCCTGACTCCACCTGTGTCATTGTGCCACTGTCTGACCTAAGCTCTGCTGGGGCGTGCCATGTCCTCCACACTTGTCATTGTGCCACTGCCTGAACTCATGCTGTTGCTGCCGGACCTCCGCTCTCAGTCATTGTGCCACCTGGTTTCCTCCTGTTTTGCCACCCCAGAAGTCTTTGTGCCAATCTCTGACCTCAGCTGCTTGGGGACCCCTGCCGTCCCCTCCACCTGTGTCATTGTGCCATTTCCCTGACTTCATGCTGCTGCCGCTGGACCTCCGCTCTCAGTCATTGTGCCATTCTGTGGCTTCCTCCTGTTTTGCCCCCTCCAAATGCATTTGACTGCCTGATCTCAGCTGCTGTTTCCCCGTGACCTCCACACTGGTGATTGGCCACTCTGTGGCCAAATACTTTTTTTGCCCCCTCCAAAAAGTCTTTGTCCCACTCCCCTGATCTCAACCGTGCCGCCGTGACCTCCCACTGTGTATTGTCACTCTGTGGCCTAAACTGTTTACCCCCTCCAAATGTCATTGTGCCACGCCGACTCTATTTTGGGCCGCCGTGACCTCCACACGTGTGATTGTGCCATCTGTGGCCTAATATTTGTTTAGCCCCCTCCAGAATGCTTTTGTGCCATCCCCTGATCTCTATTGTGCCGCCTGACCTCCACATGTGTGATTGGGCCACTCTGTGGCCTAATACTGTTTTAGCCCGCCTCCAAATGTCATTGTGCCATGCCTGATCTCTGCTGCTGCTGTGTGACCTCCACACTGTATCATTGTGACTCGTGGCCTAATACTGTTTTGCCGCCTCCAGAATGTCTTGTGGCCACTGCCTGACCTCGAAATTGCTGCCGCCGTGACCCCGCTCTCATCATGTGCCCCCTTTGTGGTTTCCCCCTGTTTTTCCCACCTCCAGAATGTCTTTTCCACTTCCTAACCTCATGCTGCTGTGCTGCGCCGTCACCTCCACCCCCTCTGTCACTAATTTTTCCCCCTGAGCTTCATTTTTTTTTTTCCATTTTTCGCTGGCATGACTTTATCGGGGTACATTCCCCTTGATTTTTTTTGGTCATTTTCCCCTCTTAATGCCCAGGGAATTTTATAGTAAAGCTTTTCTAAGAGCGGCAGCAGTTCTGCGTGTCATCTAAAACACAACTTTGTATAAAAGCCAAAAAAGCTCCCTCCATTTTTTAAGCAGGGCAAAAGGGTTTCTACACACCCTGCAGGCTCGTGCCCCCTGGAAATAGCTGCTTTATAATCGTTTTCGTGCCGAAGAAATTTCGAAAAGTGACCGTCGAATTTTTGAAAAATTCCCCTCTCTAGTGGTTTTCCCGCCCCAACTGCAATCGGAACCAGGGTGACGGACAATGGGAGGAACATGGGGCGCGCACCAAGGAGGGTGGTCCATCGCCCTGCATGGCGAACGTGTTCAATCGGGTTGTGAAAAGGTTCCTGAAGTCTTCCACCGATCTTCAAAGTTTTCGAAAATGGCCAAAACGGGCATGCATTTTATCCATTCCTAAAACCCGGGAAACACCCCCCCTCGATTGCAGCAGCAGAACGGCCTTTTTTCCCCCAACACATGCTGAATGCAATATTTCCACCCGTTTGAATTCCAGCCTGCACATGTTGGCCCGATATATGAACAAAAAAAGGCCATTAACGATTTTTTGATGATCCAGGCGGACGGGTGTACTCCCCGTGTAACTTTGATGTCACCCACGCAGCTCTGCGTGACACTGCCGTTTTTTGGGGCCTTTCGGGGGGGCCACTTTTATTTGTCGTCGCCAGGCTGGGGGATAAATAATGTCTTTACACTGCTTCATTCCGGGAACAGATCTGAAAAATCTGCCTGGGCAGGGGGACGGAGACGTGCCGACACATCTCTGGCCACATGAGTCCGGGGGGGGACTGAACTGGAGAGGAGGAGGACATTGGACAGAAGCTTGTTGGTGAAATGAGTGGGATTTTCTACCCAGGTACAAAGAGGGGGAGCAGGAGCAGTGGGGAGGGTGAGGGGAATGGGGAAGACAAAGCAGCCCCGCAAGCCCCGGGCAGAAACATGGAGATGGAGGCGGGAGTCCCCGGGTCATTTTGTGCAAGGGCCCCGCAGCAGGGCTGATTTCCCGGGCCGGACAGTGAATAGTCAACACCCGGGCAGGGGGGATGATTTCCCCTTTGGCTCTCCACCCTATTGGACCCTCTTTTACCGGTCCAAAATGGGAGCCTTTTTCCCAGCTGCTGAGAGGGGGGACAAAACTCAAATACTATAGAGAAATCCTCCGTAGTCAGTTGGCCCCGCTGCCTATGGCGGCATCGTCCCTCTTCTGACAGTCTACCGGGGGTTCCCCTCAGCATAGTACTACTCCCCGGCTGCTGTGGGGGTGGGGGGGGTGGGGAGCAGTCCCAACTCCATCACCCGCAACCTAATTCTGGAGCACTGATGAGTGTTTCCCTTTCACCCCCTAGTGAGGAGGGCAGCCCGCCGAGCAGCGCAGCAGGACCTGGACAGACCCTAAACCAAAGGTGGGGGCCTACTTGGGCAGCACTCTCCCCCCCCGTTAGAAGATCCGGGGACACTGGGCAGCCAAATTGGATGGTGACCGAAACTTGCGAGTTTCGGGGAAAGCTGCCCCGCCCGGCCAGTAGTGGGGCATCAGACGGTGTTCGTGCGGGGGGGCCTCTTACCCCGGGGGAGAACCCGCTTGTCCACGGGAAATGTGGAACGACTGACCTTTGTCAAAGAATCAGGTGGGGATGGGCCCAGATATCCACAACCAAGCCCTTTGGCGTCGATTACATCGCCTGCGCCTCACCCAAAACTTTAAGAAATGGTCCCTGGGTTCAAATACCTCCTCAGCCACTATTTTTGATGCCACACTCTGTGTCATTTCTCCATCTGCCTCCCCCATCTTTCCCGGGGTGCTATTTAACCCACCTCCACATTTGTCATTTTGCCCCTCTAGACCTCAAACTGCTGTTTCTGTTGCGTTGCCGTGACCTCCACACTGTGTATTTTGCCACTCTCCGCCACATGCGCTGCTGTCACCTCCACCCTCTGTCATTGTGGGCCCCTCTGTGGCCCATCTTTTTTTTGCAACCTCCAAATGTCATTGTCCACTGTCTGACCTCATCTGGCTGTTGTCCTGCCTTTTCCCCCACACTGTGTCATTGTGTCACTTTTTTTGGGCCCACTATGTTTTTTTCCCCCTCCAGAAAAATCATTGGCCACGTCTGACCTCATGCGGCTGTGTCTGCGCCGGCCCTCCACACTTTGTTTTTTGTGCCACTCGTGACCTACTCCTGTTTTTACCACCCTTTAGAATGTCATTGGGCCCCTGCTACCACATGCTGCTGCTGTTTTTTCCTGCCCCTCCCCTCCACCTGTGCATTGTCCACTCTGTGGCCTACTCCTTTTTTGCCACCTCCAAAAGTATTGGCCCTGTCTGACCTCATGTGCTGCTGTGGCTGCTGCCGTGCCCCCACACTGTGTTATTGTCCACTCTGTGGCCTACTCCTGTTTTTTCCACAAACCAGAATGTTATTGTTGACCTCATGCGCTGCTAGGTGCTGCCGTGACCTCACACCCCCTTTTCATTGTGCCACGTCTGACCCCATGCTGCTGTGGTTCTCCTGCCATGACCCAACACTCGTTTTGTGCCCCTGTGGCCTACCCGTTTGTGCCACCCCCAGAATGTCTTTTTGCACTGTCTGACCCCATGCTGTGCTGTGGCTGCTGCCATGACCTACACTCTGTCATTGTGCCACTGTTGACCCCATGCTGCTCTGTTGCTCCCGCCGTGACCTCCACACTATGTTATTTTGCCAATCTGTGGCCTACTCCTGTTTTTGGGCCCCCTCCCGAATGTCATTGTGCCACTTTCTGACCTCATCGCTGCTGTGGGCTGTGCCGTGACCGCCACACCTGTCATTGTGCCATTTTTGACCCCATGCTGCTTTTGTTACTCCTGCCGGGGCCCAAATCTGTATTGTGCCCCTCTGTGGCCTACTCTTTTTTTGCACCACCGGAAAAGTCATTTTGCCACTGTCTGACCCCATGCTGCTGCCTGGGCTGCTGGCCCTCCCACTGTGTTTTTTGTCCACTCTGTGGCCTATCCTGTTTTTGCCCCCTCCAGAAAATCATTGTGCCACTGTCTGACCTCAGGTTGCTGCTGTGGGGTCCCGCCCTGACCTACACCTTTGTCCTGTGCCACTCTGTGGGGCCTCCCTGTTTTGGGGCCACCTCTAGAATGTCATTTTGGGCCCGTCTACCCATGCTGTGCTGTGGCTACTGCCCTGTCCTACACAAACTGTCATTGTGCCCCTATGTGGGCCCACTCCCGTTGGGGCCACCCCTAGAAAAGTCATTGTGCCCCTTTCTGACCTCATCTGCGGGCTGCTGCCGTGACCACACACTGTTCTTGTGCCACTCTGGGCCTACTCCTGTTTTTGCCACCTCCAAATGTCTTTGTGCCACTGTCTGACCTCAGCTGCTGCTGTGGCTGCTGCTGTGACCTACACACTCGCTTTTTGCCACTGTCTAACCTCAGCTGCTGCTGTTGCCCTCCGTGACCCCACACTGTGTTATTTGCCACTCTGTGGCCAACTCCCCGTTTTGGCCACCTCCGAATGTCATTGTGCCACTTCTGACCTTCGTGCTGGGGGCTGTGCCCTGACCCCCCAAACTCTGTCATTGTCCATTCTGCCCCATGCGCTTCGTTGCTCCCGATGGACTCCACATCTGTATTGGCCATTTGTGGCCCACTATGTTTTTTGCCACCACCAGAAGTCATGTGCCAGTTGACCCCATGCTGCTGCTCTGGGTGCTGCGTCCCCCCCCCACTGTGTTTTTGTCCACTCTTGGTACTCCCGTTTTTGCCCCCTCCAAATGTCATTGTGCCACTGTCTGACCTCTGCTGGCTGGGCTCCCCGCCGTGACCTCACCTTTTTCATTGTGCCACTCTGTGGCCCACCCTGTTTGGTGCCCCCTTAGAATGTCTTGTGCCCCTGCCCACCCCATGCTGCTGCTGTGGTGCTGCCCTGATTACAACATGTCATTGTGCAACTCTGTGGGCCCACTCCTGTTGTTGCCACCTTAAAGCTTGTGCCCCTTTTGACCTATGTGCTATTTTGCTGCCTTTCCTTACCCCTGTGTCATTGTGCCCTCTGTGGCCTACCCTGTTTTTTCCCCCTCCCGAAAGTCATTGGCCAGTCTGCCCAGCTGCTGTGTGGCGCGCCCTGACCTACACACGTGTCATTTTGCCATGTCTAAACCCATGCTGCTGCTGTTTCTCCTGCCGTGCCCTCCCACTTTGCTTTGCCCTTGTGGCCTACTCCTTTTTTGCCACCTCCAAAAGTCATTTTGCCCTGTCTGCCTCATGCTGCTGCTCCCCCGGCGTGCTGTGCCCTCCACACTGTGTTATTGTGCCACTCGTGGCCTACTCCCGTTTTTGCCCCCCTCCAGAATGTATTTGCCCCTGCTACCTCATGCTGCTGCTGTGGCCCTGCCTGCCTACACACTTGTCATTGTGCCACTCTGTGGGCCCACTCCTGTTTGGGCCACCCTAAATGTCATTGTGCCCTGTTACCTCATGTTGCGCTTGGGGCTGCCGTGATTACACACACTGTCTTTTTGCAACTCTGTGGCCTACTCCTGTTTTTGCCACCTCTAAAGTCATTGTGCCACTTTCCCGACCTCATGCGGCTGTTGCTCCTGCCGTGCCCCCACACTTTGTCATTTTTGCCACTCTGGCCTACTCCTGTTTTTTGCCACCCCCAGAATGTCATTGTGCCCTGTCTGACCTCATGCGCTGCTCTGGCGCGCTGTGCCTCCACATGGTTTTTGTGCCCCTGTGGCCCCACTCCTGTTTTTGCCACCTCCAGAATGTCATTGTCCTTGCTGCCTCATGCTCTGTTGGCTCCTGCCGTGACCCCCACTTTGTCATTGGCCCTCTGTGGGCCCATCTTTGGGGCCACCTTAGAATGTCATTTTGCCACTGTCTTCCCAGCTGCGTGTGGGCCCGGATCTACACACACTTCATTGTCCTCTCTGTGGCCTACTCCCGTTTTTTCCCCCTCCAAATGCATTTCCACTGCTGACCTTTTATGCTGCTGCTGTGGCTGTGCCCTGACCTACCCCGTGTCTTGTGCCCCGTCTAACCTCAAAGCTGTGCTTTGCTCCTGCCGTGCCTCCACACTTTGTCATTGGCCACTCTGTGGCCTACTCCTGTTTTTGCCACCTCCAGAATGTCATTGTGCCACTTCTGACCTTTTATGCTGTTGCTGTTGGGTGCTGCCGTCACCTCCACCTCGTCCTGTGCCACTCTGTGGCCTATGATGTTGCCACCTGAGCCTCAGCTTTTTTTTTCCACTGGGGCCCGCCATGACTTTTTTAGGCTAATTCCCCCTTCAGTTTTTTTTGTCTTTTGCCCTCTTAAGTGCCCCGGGAATTTTTGTGAAGTGATTTTAAGCGGCGGCGTCATTGCATGTCATACTAAAACACAACATTGATGAAGACCAAACCAAGCTCCCTCTGATATTTAAGCATGGGACAAAGTTTTTCCCGCCCCCTACAGCCGGAAGAAGCGTTTTTTAATGCATTCGCCCCAAAAAATTCAGACCGAAACGAATTTTGACAGAAAATTCGGCGAAGTCGGCGAACCAAATTTTTGAGAAATTTACCCATCTCTATATGTATCCTTTGACATATAGATTTAAGGGGTTTTCTTGCTACAAAGATCATATGTGTAATGATGGGAACAGTAAAAATAAGCACTTTTTCAATTGGTTTGCATTACCTAAATCATTTAGTATAGCAGATGTGAGCTGATCTGTGCATGTCTATAGCTATATCTGAAGCCTGAGGTCAGGCCACTCTCCCTTTGCTGTGATTGGCTACCTGATATTTTATTCAGCCCTGTTGGGATACGCCCCCTGGATGGGAAATGCCCCCTGTGCTGTGATTGGCTGCTTGCACTCTCTTCCCTATGAGCTGTGTAAAATGAAAATGAAAATAGCTGTTGTCTGTGTTCTCATAGTATTTCACTGCACCCTGAGCTGTGTAATAATGGCTGCATGAGCTCTCTATGCCAATTCTCCCAGAGATACCTCTGTGAAGTATTTGGACAATTACTGAGTCTCTAGCTACTAGATTCACTCTCTCTCCCCACACATATAACACAGCCTTATACACAGAGAGGATGTCACAACTCTGCAGATCACCTGCAGTTTTCAGTTCTCATGGCTCCAGAGCTGTTACCTCCAGACTCCACAAGCTTCTTGTGACCAGAACACCTGCATTGCTGTAAACAGTTGTAAAAACAGCCTGAAATTATGAAACAAATATGAGGAATGCACATTGTTCCCCCCTCTGATATTAGGCAGGAGATAGAGGGGGAGCAGAGTACATTCCTCACATTTGTTTATTCATTTTAGGCTGTATGTGTAACTATTTACACCACTGCAGGTGTTCTGGTTACAAGCAACTTGTGGAGGGAAGTGACAGCTCCGCAGGCATGAGAATTGACCATTGCAGGAGGTCTGCAGAGCTGTGACATCCTCTCCTTACCACTGCTCACACACAATGATGATATCACCAGTCTTCAGTGAGGGAAGACACGCCCCCTGTGAGGAGAGACACACCCCTGAATTTGAAGCTATAAGAAGGATCAAAAGCTTAAGATGCTCATGAAATCTTGCAATGAGAAGACCCCTTTAAGATTGAACTATAAAAGCTAAAAGTGGTCAAGTACGTGAAAAGCAAAACAGGGGATTTGGTATCCTTAAAGGATATTTAGTGAATAATTGTTTCAGTTAAAAAGTAAGGTTTTGCTGAAAGTTTAATTTAGAGTGTAAATCTCCAAAATGCTTGTTTTGTATACTTTGCTTTAGTACAATCAATGTGGGTCGGATGCCATTTTTTACTATTTTTGTTAAATTCTTTTGTAATAACTTTATGTTGCTAAAGCATTATACACTAGCATGTGTTAAGAAAATAACATGGAATAGTACAGCTGTTTGATCTTTTCTTGTATTTGTCTCTACCCTTTTCTGTTGCTTTTAATGGTTTCCTTCCCTTTTTGATGGAACCATTGATCTTGCAGTAAACATTGTGTCTTGCTGTGTTTGACCTTGTCAAAACTGTTTCTAGTGTTATTCATTCATTCTGTGAATGTCAAATGTTTTATTAAAGCAGTTTAGCATAACCAGATAAATCATCACAGATAATACAATTTTTCAGAATATTAAGCACTAATGACTATGAGAAGTGATTAACTGTAATAATCCTTGAACTGCTGTCACCAAAACCAATGTATTTAGTCTAAAATGTACATATAATCACATTATTAATAACAATGATAAAGTGTTCCTTGCCTTCAAACATGTGGTCGGGTCAATTTTACATAGAAAAATGTGGCTAGTGGGGGAATATGCCGATGCTAGTTTTATTCCTTTAAAAAGAAATAATATGTTAACACTAGCCACCAGATATAACCTGTATTGGAGGGGTATAACAGTTTGTTCACAGATACCACTGAGATCTTAAAATTGTGATCAGAGCTCTGGGGTCTGTAACCTTTAAGTTTTGTACATATTCCAAGATTTCTGTGTTTAACCTCTTTCCATCACAGCCAATTTTTGCATTTTTGACATCCCCATTTTTTTTAAATCTGCATCAGATCCAATGCTTCTATTTATCATACTTACCAAAAAATTCATTTTTTTGTGTGAAAAATTGGACTTCATCTTAGTAGTCAACTTTGGTTGATTCTGTGTTAATTTATGAAAACCACTAAAATTATATATATACAGGGTGGAACATTTTTATGGATACACCTAAACAAAATGGGAATGGTTGGTGATATCAACTTCCTGTTTGTGGAACATTAGTATATGGGAGGAGGGAAACTTTTCAAGATGGGTATTGACCAAGGTGGCCTTTTTGAAGTCGGCCATTTTGGATCCAACTTTATTTTTTCCAATGGGAAGAGGGTCATGTAACACATCAAACTTATTGAGAATTTCACAAGAAAAACAATGGTGTGCTTGGTTTTAACATAACTTTATTCTTTCATGAGTTATTTATAAGTTTATTACCACTTATAAAATGTGTTCAAAGTGCTGCCCATTGTGTTGGATTGTCAATGCAACCCTTTTCTCCCACTCTTGACACACTGATAGCAACACCGCAGAAGAAATGCTAGCACAGGCTTCCAGTATCCGTTGTTTCAGATGCTGCACATCTCATATCTTCACAGCATAGACAATTGCCTTCAGATGACCCCAAAGATAAAAGTCTAAGGGTGTCAGATCGGAAGACCTTGGTTGAATGCTTGGACCTGACACCCATAATGTGATGGTGCACCATCTTGCAGGAAAAACTCAGGGAACATGCCATCTTCAGTGCATAAATAGGGAAACACATCATCATGTAGCCATTTCAACTATCCAGTGGCATTGAGGTTTCCATTGATGAAGAATGGCCCCACTATCTTTGTACCCCATATACTACACTATACCATCAATTTTTGTGTCCCAACAGTCTTGGAGGGATCTATCCACTGTGGGTTAATGTCAGACCAATAGCGGTGGTTTTGTTTGTTAACTTCACAATTCACAAAAAAAGTTTGCCTCATCACTGCGAACATAGATGTTCTGTGTCAACTGAGGATTCCTGTTCCAATTTTTGTTTTGGTCCATTCTGCATATTCAGTGCCCGAACTGGTCATCCTCATTGAGATGCTGCAGCAGTCTGGAATTTTGCGCGTAATGTGCCGTATGTGAGTAGTCTAATATCCACCGAAGGGATGTATCTGATCTGGATGCCACGCTCAGTGAACTAATGTGGCGAGGTGCTTACGCTGTGGCGATCTTGCTGCAATGAAGCTTAGCACCCAAGCCACTGAGGTTTTTCTTCATTTGTGACAGTTTATCTTGCGTCCACATTTTAGAGCAAATCCAAGCACATGAAACCGTTTTCGCCACCAGAAAATTGGGCAAGCAATATATGCCTAACTTGCAACATGAGGTTATGATTGGTAGTGACGTTTGTAGAGGATTGTCTTGTCATGAGAAAACTGCTGTAAATCTCGATCCGGTGACTGCATTCACCAGACATCAACACAATTTCTAATCCGGTCCCAGGCAATACCGTGATAACCTCTGCAACATTATCAATAGGCGCTGTAAACAAATGAGAAACTTGTAAATAAACTCGAGAAATGAATAAAATTACATTAAAAACCTAAGCACCCCATTGTTTATTTTGTGAAATCCAATTTATATTGATGTAGTTCCCATGACCCTCCTCTCATTGGAAAAAATAAACATGGCCGACTTCAGAATGGTCGCCATGGTCAACACCCATCTTGAAAAGTTTCCCACTCTCATATAACTAATGGTGCTACCCACAGGTAAGTTATGATATCACCAACCATTTCGCCATTTTATATTTAGGTGTATCCATTTAAATGGCTCACCCTCTATATAAATACTTTCTGTATTTTAGAAAAAGAAGAACTAAAACTTTAAATCAGCAAAAAATATATTTATTTATTCTCACAAAGATTCTGGATAAATGCTGACTGCTGCTTGGACACAATGCAGTGCTTAAAAAAGGAGCGTTATTTGGCTATTGAAGTGCAGAATTTGTGGATATTGGGTTTTAGGGTCTTACGTTGCCTTTGCAAAGTTTTCATGGTATTACAACCCTGAAAATCCACCAAAAGTGGCCTCTATCTCCATGAGATTCCTATAAAGCTTTAAAACAGGATAGAATCTGTCTGTTTTGTTGCCTGGACTGATTAAGAGTGCATAAATGAAGAACAGAGACAAGGCAAATATTTCTTCAACTGTGCCACTTGAAGTTACATAGTTACATAGTTTTGAAAAGGCAATAAAAAGAGTACAGACCGTTGGTCCGCTCCATCTCAACCTATTGTTCTCTAACAGTGTTATGAACTAAGAGGAAGCCAAAACTCTTCATTAGGTGGAAGCCAATTGTCCTTATTTTAGGGAAAAAATTCCTTCTGACTCTGTATTGGCAATCAAAATAAATCCCTGAATCAACAGCCCTTCTCCAGAAATACCTAGATCATTAATAACTTGTTTATATCTTACATTCTAGAAATGTATCCAGTCCCTTTTGAACTTCTGATAGTGAAGTCACCATGCACAAGTTCCTTCTGGCATACAGAGGTTCCACAGTCTCACTGCTCTTAACAGTAAAGAATTCCTTTTTATGTTTATGCAGAACCTTTCTTCTCCCTCAAGACATAGATGTGATGCCCTCCACTTGCTTCCTGCAAACCTGGTTATCAAAAAGATAATTGGAGAGATCTCTAGTATATTAACCTTTGATGATTAAACATACAATAGTTATTATGTCCTCTCCCGAAGCCGTCTTTTCATCTCTCTCTAAACTAAATAACACTAGTCTGCAAAACTTTCTCTTCTGGGTATTGCCAAGTCCACCCAGTCCTTTTATTATATTTGTTGCCTGTCTCTTATGACGTGGTATTCAAATCCTCAACAATAGTCGTTTCCTGATGTACGGGTGCCCAAACTGTACACAAATGATCCCGATGATGTGTGTCAGACCCGTAAATTTGTATAATGATGATATAATGTTTTCATCATGTGCATCCTTGCCCCTTTACTACACCCAATGATCCTATCTGCTTTAGCAGCTGCTGCCTCGCTGGCTGCTACAACTAAGTTTACTGTTCACTAGAATTCCCAAGTCCTTCTCCATGTCACTTTTGCCCAGAGTTTTTTCCTGTGCTTACCATTATCATGAAATGGATTTTTCCCTCCCCATGAACGCAATAACCTTCGCATTATCCAAGTTATAGCCTCACCTGACACTTCTCTGGCCGCCTTTTTCTGCCCCAGGCCTCCAACTTATCCAGATCCATTTGGTAATAAAAGATTATCCTCCTATTGTGTTGATTAACTTTACAAAGCTTAGTATCAATCTCACAGATTGATATTCTAATCTACTGTGCATTATTCACTGTGTAAGGTCCAATATGACAATATATTAAATAGTCATATGAATAAATATTATACTGTGTTCCCCACCTATAAACACATAACTCTAGTCACTCCATCCACTTTCCCAAGTAACTCTAATCACCACCCTTTGTTTTCTATCACTGAGCAAGTTACTTACCAACTTGCAAACATTTTCTCGCAGTCCAGGCATTCTTATTTTAATTATAAACCTTTTATGTGACCTGGTATCAAATGCTTTAGATTAATCTAGCTATATGACACCCAATGCCTTACCCTGATCCAGTCTAAAACTTACCTCCTCATACTGCTTGTTTCACAACAAAAGTGATGAATCTAGTATGTAAAAGCCTTAATCCTCTATTATAAATATATCATCCAATCAGAAACAGAATCTTAGTGTGGTGCCATACCAAGATATTCAGGCTTCAAGAGTTTGATCTAGAAAGCGTGTCAGTTAAGAAAAGCCACAACAATTCTGTATTTTCGGTTAGAAGACTTATATATTCTTATAAATAAAGAATTAAGGCTTTTACATGCTAGATCCATCACTTTTTTTTTGAAGCAAAACAAATATACATGCCAGAGGGCCGACGGCAATCTCTGAAGAAGAACAAGCCTCCATATTAGAGATCCGGACTGATATGAAACTTTCAACAAGGATTAACTAGCTCGGTGTCGAAGGTGAGTGCAACATGTATGTTTTCTTCACATTTGTATGATAACCTCCTCATAGAAGCTGATGAGATTAGTTTGACCTTCATAAACCTATGCTGGAACAGAGTTATACATTTATTTTCAGTGAGATACTCCAGGATAGCATCTCTTAAAAGTTAAACTTAGTGTTCTGTAGTTTCCAGGATCTCTTTTTGACCCCTTTTTGAATATTGGCACCACATTTGCTATACGCCAATCTTTGGGATGTACCCAGTTACTATACAGTCCATAAATATTAAGAATAGGAGACCGTCTATCACATTACTTAATTCCCTTAAGACACATGGGTGTATACCATCAGAACCTGATGATTTGTCTATTTCAGTCTTCTTAAGCCAGAGCTGTTAGACAAGAGACATTTAAGGTGGAGTTTACCTCACCCCTCTGCCCATCAACAGGAAGGTCACATTCCTCGGTAAATACGGTGAAGAATTTTTTTTTGATTGGTTTGCTTTCTCATCCTCACCCTCTACAAAACCTTCTTCACTTTAGCACAGAAGCTAGAAGGTAATGGCAAGTTTTAACCGTTAGAGCTCTGCAGCTTTGTACACTGCTATTTACAAACCTCATGCAGTCATGTAACTGTCATAGTATCAGCTAAGAATAGTAGAGCTGACATGTCAATCACTGCTATAGAACCACCAACAGCCTGAACAGAAAGCGTGAGTCTTACCTGTGGTTCTGTAAAATATCATTGCGAGACAACCCCTTTAAAGTTATAAAAAAAGTAAAAAAAAAAATATATATATATATATATTAATATATATATATATATAGTATATATATAGATAATATATATATATATATATACATTTAAAGTTCAAAACTCCCCCCTGTTTGAGAAAATATAGAGTTAAGTGATTTCTATATTATTCAATAAGGGCAACATGTATGCAGACAGGCCAATTCTAAATAGCTTTAAAGCAGTGTAGAATGCGCCTGTATGTATGAACCTTTTCTTATGCAGTTCATACATTTGGCACAACATAGGTGTAATAGTGCCGCAAATTCTATCTGTGCTGCATAGTAAAAAAGTAGAACAGACTCTACAGAATTCCTGACAGCCAGAGCCATGCTTATTGATGTTAATTATAAAACTATATTAACATAAAATTATATAATATGAAATTAATGTCAATCACTGCTACAAAACCACCCACGGCCTGAACAGGAAGTGGTGATTTCTATAAGCTGGTCTGGTTGGTTTCTCTGAAAACATCATATTTAGACCACCCCTTTAAAAAAATAAAAAATGTTTAAAAAAAAAAAAAAAAAAAAAATATATAAATATTATAAATCATATATATATATAATATTATATATATATATATATCTATTTTAAATTTAAAACTCCCCTCTGTCAGAGAAAATATAGGGTTAAGTTGAGGATAATGAGGACTAAGTTGTGGGTTTATAGTGGTAACTACGAGAGGGTCAATTACTAGGTGCTATCACTGAGAAAGAAAAACAACATTTGGAAGAAAAAAATCCCCAAACTTCTACATTTTATGGGTTACCTATGACACATAAAGAGATTTTCCCGCCTAGTTTCCGTCCTATAGTGTCGAATAGGGGTAGTGTGGGTGAAAAACTGAATAGATGGGTGGATAGGCTTCTCCAACCTCTGGTACCTCTGGTATCTTAAAGATAGCTCCTCAGTTTTAAAAACTTTTAAAGAATTTACACATGTCCCCATTAAATCACTGCTTAGTTTAAGATGTTTACCAGCCCTTTACTCAGCCTACCTCCAGCATCTTTAAGAGTGTCTGTTGAATAGCATCCTGAGCAAGAGCATAGCGTTTTCTTCTAGTCAAGAGGAGGTTCAAATAGTGTTTCTCCTGACTGTGATTGATTTTTTGCTGTAAATAATTACTTTAAATTGACAAATGTCTACTATATATCATTGTTATGTTGAGGGGTGCCCATGTGCTACTGCTCACCATCGCTAGTCAATATTTATTTATGGCATGGTGGGAGCATCAGTTTATCTACAATGTTAATAACCTCTTTTCTGACAGCCTTATCTTGTATGGATGTTAATCGTGTGGGGTCGTGGTGTGGCGTCCATACCAGAATTTGTTTCTTATCTTAATAACAACAGCATTAATCTTAAGTTTACGTATTCCGTGGATGGGACATGTATTGCCTTTATGGACGTACTATTGAAAGGTGTAGAGAAAGAGCATAGAGTATTAACTACCCTTTATAGAAATCCTACAAGTGGCAATATGATTCTGAGGGCAAATAGTTGTCACCCCGCTCATAAAATCAACTCCATCCCTGTAGGTTAATACAATCGCGCACGCAGATCTTGTACAAAAGAAGAAGACTATAGAAAACAAGTAGAAATTATTGACCAAAGACTCAAAAAGAGAGGATACATGAACAAACAAATGCAGAAAGCAAAAGAAAAATGAAAGGAAAGACGCAGGATAGTTTATTAAAAACTGCAAATGAAAATAATAAGAAGTTTGAGGGTTTAGTTTGTTCCACTAAATATAGTCAAGAATTTAGCCACATCAAATTTTTTTTTATATAAACGTAAATATTCTAAGACAAGACCCTGTCCTAGCAGAAATCATAGATGAGGCGGTTAAATGAGTGGCTAAACGTAATCGGACTAGAGGTTTGGACATATCACCTAGCAATTTTTCCAGTACACCTTCTACGGAGACGTGGCTAGCTTTGAAAGGTTTCTTTCCACATGGAAAGAAACGATGCGACATATGTAAATACACCCAAAAAAATGAAACATTCAGTAGCACTAATGGAGGGAGGATTTATAAAATAAAAAAAATTATAAATTGTGATACAGATTATCTAGTTTATGCCATTAGATGTACTTTATGTAACAAAATCTACATTGGTAGTACAATACGAAAATTCAAGATACGTATATCAGTGCATCTAAACAATATCATAAAAGGACAATCCTCACATTCAGGTGCAGCTAGACACTTCGTAGAAGCCCATGCAGGATTAGTGGATAGTTTTACATGTCTAGGAATAGAAAGAGTAGAGAGTCTTAGGAACGGAGGAGACTGACAACACCTCTTGCGCATGCGCAAAGCTTATTGGATCTATGAATTGGAAGCAAGAGCACCGCAGGGCTTGAGCTCCCGCAATGATTTAGCTTACATATACTAAGGTATTATAAGTAGCATTTGTATATTCCCTAGATTGGTTATAATTGTTATACATTTTGTTAAAGGTTTATATATGCTGGTTTGGAGTACGTATTTTAACACATATGTTTAACACAGGGGGAAGTGACATGTCGTCTTATAACCCCCCCCTTTTTATTATTTAACCGTGTGGTTTGTTTGTATATGTGTACCGTGAGCAAGGGCGGTTTGTTACGCCCGAAACGCATCGGTTTTTACTGTCTGTCCTGTACCCTGCTGCATGTTGGATTTAAATAAATTACGTCATTTTTTTCACTACCACTGAATCCCTTTTTCATTACACTTTCGAGTACACTGCTGCGTTTTGCTGGAGCCAGAATTCATGCGGCCAAGGTGAGCTGTTTAGCTGGACAAGCAAGCATCGGATTATTGGAGTTGATGGTGAGCCTTTACCTGTTATTATTTATCGCTTATAGTGGTAACACCCCTTTTTCCATTTTACAAATGAAACAATAAAAAAATAAAAAGTTTCACATAATTGGTATTTCTGCATTGGTAAAAGTCTGATCCAATAAAACATAACATAATTTATCCGATATGGTAAATTCCGTAGAAGAAAAAAAAGATCTCACCACTTTAAAAACAGTGTTCTTGGGTGATTTCACATCCCAAAAATCTTTAATAAAAAGTGATCATATTATGTATTACTCTCAAAAATGAGCCCTTGATCAAGTCCATTGTGACGGTACGGTGGATCCGCTGGACCACCGCAATGCGTGTAGTTAAGCCACGCCAGGGAACGGAGTCCCTAAATTAGCCCCCTGATTTTCACCATAGCCCGCCGCAAAGCGGATGGTGACTATGCTGCGGGTGAGGGCCTAAACAGGTCGTTACCCCTGACGTGACTTGCTTGCGGTGGCTGGCCGGGGGTACTGCCGTGGTACAGGATCGTATCCAAAGGCGTAGTCCAGGTACAGGCATAAGTCAGGGCAGGCTGGCAGAGGATTCGGTGTCGAGGCAGGGGGCCACCCCCAAAAAAAAAGGAAACGGTCAGGGCAGGCGGCAACACAGGCAAGGTCAGAAAACGTAAGCGGAACGGACTGGTACAACGGATAAGCAATAATGGACACTAGGACACTACCAAACTCTCCCAAAAGCACACCAACAATCTGGCAACATGTGCCGGGGGCGGATACATTATATAGGACCAGCGCCCGCAATAAGCCAATTACCCGGGAACACTTGGCCCCTTTAAATTTAAACCAGCCGTCTGCGCGCTGCCGCGCTAGGGGGCGCGCATGCGCACAGACGGTCCCGGGAAAAGACAGGGAGCGCCGTTCACCTTCGGAGCTGGGCAGGAGTAAGCGAGCCTGCGTGGGGACGATGTGGTGTCCGCTGGTGACCGCAATGCCCGCGCCGCGGCCCTGGACCAGGCAGTGGAAGTCGGCCGCATGGGGCAAGCGTGCCCCGGCCACCATGAACATTACCCCCCCCCCTTAGGTCTCCCCTCTTCTTTTTAAACCTAAGCCAGAGAGCTGGGGACAGATTCCTTCCGCTCCCACGAACGCTTCCTCAGCCCCGATCCCCTTCCAGTCCGATGAGAAAGAACCCCTTTCCCCCTCACTGCTTCTGTGCCAGCCACCTCCTTGACCTACAAACAGATGTCATCCGATTTCGTGTCCACAGAGAAGGCGAGACAGATCTACGGGAGAAGCGAATTCATCACCACTAGTGCTTGAGGAGCGAGAACACATGGAAGGCGTTCGGACACGCCAGATGGTGAGCAAGCGGAGCTTGTAGAGACCGGGTTAAAGCTGACGAAAGTACTCAACAAAAGGGCCCAAAAATTTAGGGCCCAACTTGTACTGGGTATCCTTGAAAACGAGGATGAGTATTAGGCCGATAGCCACACCCTAGCCCCTGGCTTAAAGACAGGAGGAGGTCTCCGAGGTACCTATCGGCCTGAACCTATATACGAGAGTAAGCCTGAAGTAGGGCCTGACGAGTGACCTGCCAAGTGACTTGATGTCTCGTACTTGGGGGGCATCCCTCGGCTAGGAACGGGACTCGAAGACGTCGTCTTAGGGGTAAGGTTGGGGCGGGAGGATGTAACCCAAAACACAATAAAAAAGGGGGCGGCTTAGCAGACTCCGAGTCTAGGGAATTGTAAGAGAATTGCGCCCCGTGGAGAAGTGTCAGACCAATTATCTTGCGGCAGACACAAAATGTTCGCAGATAAGCGCCTAAATTTGTTGCGACCCTCTCCACCCTGCCGTTGGTCCTAGGGTGGTAGAGAAGACGAAAAGTCAAGCAGGACCCGTAACTGAGTAACAGGCAGAGCCCCCGCCAGAACTTATACACAAATTGTGACTCCCCTATCAAGGTGAATGTGCGAGGGAGCCCATGTAACCGTCAATATATGGTGGAAGAAATTAGCTGGCTAGCTGATTTGTGAACGAGGTAACCCGGCAAGGGAAAAAAATGAGCCATCGATGGAAAACCTGATCAACCACCATCCCAAATGACCTTGATTCCGGATGAGGCCGGTCAGGTCAGTGACAAAGTCCATAGCAATATGGGTCCACGGCTTCTCAGGCAAGGAGGATGCATGAAGCAGACCCGCGGGTCTAATGCGAGGGACCTTGTAACGAGCACAAGAGGCACAGGCAGAGACAAAGTCCCGACGTCCTTGCACGAGAAGTGGCACCATAGTATCTGGAGAAGATTTTACGGACTTAGGTGAATCCTGATGCCCGCATATGGGACCAAAATGTTCCCCATTTAGATTCTGAAGCCGCAACGCAGGACGGACGTAGGTCTTCCCGGAGAGTACCTGTAAAAGGTTCACAAGGAGAGCAGCCAGACGCCGTTCCGGAGAATAATGTGCTGTAGGGAAGCCTCCAACCTACCGTATCAGAGGATCCTTGGAGAGAGCGACTGTCCCTGACGTTTTTTTCAGCGGTCTCGGAGTGTAGGAAGAAATTAAAACGAGCGACAAAGAAAAGCGACCGACCTGGCTTGTCGCTATTACAAACGCTGGGCAGAATTGCAGATAGAGAAGGTTTCTTGTGATCCTGTAATATTTCGATAGGGTTGAGAGCCCCTTCAGCAGTGACGCCATTCTTCCTAGGGCCAATTTTATAGCAAAGAGTCCCGTCCCCAATGTGTAGTTGCGCTTCAGCGGGGTGAAGGTCTTGGAGAAGGAACCCACTAAGTTCGCAACTTCCCGAGGAGGTCTTCTGAAGAAGACACGGCAGTACGGCACCAACTGAGGAGGCATCGAACTTCTAAGACAAACGGGCGCTGAGGGTCCGACGAGAGAGAACAGGAGCGGAAGCGAACTATGCGGCTTTTCAGACAGATTTCTGAACGCCTCTTGAGCCCGGGCCGACCAGGATTTGGGGTCGGCCACCCTTCATGGTGTGGGCAACCAAGGGTGCCACCAAGATGAGAACTGAGGAATAAATTGCCTATAATAGTTGCAAAAATAGCCCCCCCTACTAAACGCTGAATGGCCCGAAGCCCACTGGACGAGGCCTATTGCAGGACTGCGGAGAGCTTGGCGTTGGGGTCCATCTTGAAGCCCTTGAAATCTGACACGATGTAACCCTAATGAAGGGCAGAGAGGTACGTTCTAACAGACACTTCTCCAGCTTGTCATAAAGTTGAGTGACATCCGGATGCGTACTGAGCAACTGGCGGATGTGGTTGACGGAGTGGGTCACCAGGTCTGAGAATCGATGAGAACAATGTCATCCAGATATACAATAACACAACGTATAAAAGGTACCGGAGCCGAAGAATCTCATTCACAATTAAAGTTTCTTGGAATACAGCCGGAGCGTTACAGAGACCAAATGCTTGACCGAAGATACTCGAAATGGCCATCAACGGTTGTAAAGCGCTGTTTTCCACTCGTGCACCCTCCTCGTATGCGAATCAGATTGATAGCTTCCACGGAGATCCAATTTAGAAAAGTCTTTTGCGCCACGAAGTGCGTTCAAAAAGCTCGGAGATCAAAGCAGGGGGTACACCGAATTTCTTTTGACGTTATATTTGTTCAGGGCCACGGTAAACGATACAGGGCCCCGAAGGGTCCCATCTTTCTTCTCGACGAAGAAGAATCCGGTCTCCCGCAGGTGATGAAGAACTTACGTATGAATGCCGCTTGCTTAGGTTCTCTCGGATATAGTCGGGTCATGAGCCTTTGTCTCCGGGACGGAATAGCGGGTTATACTCTGCCATGTAGGAGGAGTAGTCACCCAGGCTGCAGATCAATAGGGCAATCGAAGGGCTCGATGCGGAGGCAAAGATTGCGGCCTTTTTCTCGGAAAAACATCAGCAAAGTCCTGGTAAGGACAGGCAGACCTGCAGAGACATTCGTAGGTTTGGTAACGTCAATCTGAAGGAGCGGGCAGACAGCCCGAAGGCATCGTGAGTGACAGGCCGGACCCCAACTGAAGGAATCTCGGCCTGCCTGTGTTCCAATTTCAGGGTCGGAGCAAGCTCTTGCAACCATGGGCGGCCCAGGTAGGATCTCAGAAATTTGACCGAGGCAGCACGAAGAGACTTCACCTGATTCCTGATTGTAACGCCCCCAACTGCAAGATGAGAGGGCGCAGTGCAGAACCGTATGGCTATCCTTGAGCTTCGCTCACTACGTAGGATCACAACAAGGTTTTCTGCCAGGTAGGTCACTGGAAGCCGGTTACTGAACACCAAGGTGCATGGCTAATGAGTTACCGAGGCGGACCCCGAATCCAGAAGCCGGTGGTACTGGAAGGTGCTGTCGCGGAGCAGAGGTTCCGCAAGAAAACCAGATAATAGAGGTCGATACTGGAGGAGCCGCTACTGACACCTAGGGTCTTTGAGCCTCTCCTACGAGCGCTAGTTGTGCGGAAGTTTCCCCGTGCGCACCGGACAGTCTTCCAATAAGTGACCGGAACGCCGCAGTAGAAGCACAACTGCCCTGAGACTCCTCTTGCGCGAGCGTCCTTCCCTGGGGTCAGAATGATGCCCTTCTCCACCTGCATAGTTCGTCCTCAGAACCGTTTGTCGGAGGAAGTGGAGGGCGTGATGGAAGACAGGAGCTAAAGCGAGGTAGCCGGCGTTGGCCGGGTGGGACTCACGTTGGAAGACGGAGCTTGTCCTGTTGTCTCTCGGCGAACCGATATATCGTCCGGGTGGCCAACCGAGAATCAGTTCCGTCCAAGGGAGGTAGGCAGGTCGCGACCCCGAGCTCGACCTTAATGCGCCCCGAAATGGCCTTGCCAGAAAAGTAGCCACCAGAGCCTCGTGTTCCAGCTAGTTCCCGAGGCTAGAGAGCGAACTGTCACTTAGAGTAGTGTACCCCACCACAGTGGAGATCCGCCCTGTCGGAGGCGAGTAGCAATGCTAAGCGCGCTGAGGCGAGGTCGACCGGGTTCCTCAACAAGACGGTCCGGAACCCCTTGGAGGAAGGAGCTTGCATACACGTAGAGCCGTTAGCGGGTCCCCTCGGTCCACACAGCGGAGTGGCCCAGGCAGAGCTTCGCCAGTTAGGAGCTAAGAATAAAGGCTACTTTAGCCCGCTCAGTGGCGAAAAATTGATGTCCCAGCAACTCGATGTGTATAGAACACTGACCTGATGAAACCTCTGCACTTCGTGGGTCCCCCTCCATCATAGCGAGCGGGAGGCGGCAGATGCAGAGAAGGTCCCGTGCCAAGTCAGGAGGACTGAGCTGGCAGGACAACTGGTGCAGGTGGAGACGGCAGCGGCCTCAGGCGAGGTATGCGAGTCCGCAAGGTTCTGCATCATGGCTGCGAGCTGGTCGATGATGCTCGTTGACTCTGCTGGGCGACCGGCTGTCGTAACGATCCCGGAGTTCGTAGGCAGAGGTACCACTGGCGGAATCCATGGCCAGATTGTACTGTGACGGTACGGTGGAATCCGCTGGAACACCGCAAGCGGTGGGTATTTAAGCACGCCAGGAACTGGAGTCTAAGTAGCCCCCGGTTTTCCCACCAAGCCCGCCGCAAATCGGGATGGGGACTCTGCGCGGCGTGATGCTAACCAGGTCGTTAACCCCTGACGTGACTTGCTTTCGGTGGCGTCCGGGGTACCTGCGTGGGTACGAAGAACGAAATCCAAAGGCAGTAGTCAGAACAAAGTATTTGTTAGATGTAATAAAGGCAGACAGCTCAGGGCAGGCGCAAGTTCGTGGTCAGAAGTGCAGGCAGACGGTCAGGTCAGCTGCGGCAAACAGGCAAGGTCAGGAAAACGAGTCGGACACGGACTTGTACACTTGGATAAAGCAATAAGTGACACTAGGACACTCCAAACTCCTCCCAAAGCACACCAACCACTGGCAATCAGTGCCGGGGGCGATACATTATTAATAAGGGACCTAGCGCCCGCAATAAGCCAATTTACCGGGACATACTGGCCCTTTAAATTTAAACCAGACCGTCGCGCCGCGCTGCGAGCTAGGGGGCGCAGCATGCCACGACGGCCGGGACAGACAGGAGCGCCTTCACTAACGAGCGGGCCATGTAAAGCGAGCCGGCGTGTGTGACGCAGGGTGGCCCGCGGGTGACCGCAATGCCGCGGCATCGCTGCCCCTGGCAAATCGGGAAAGCTGGCCCATTCTCAGGGGCAGCGTGCCCGCGGCCGCCCATGACCAACCAATAGACTGAAAAACAAAACATTATTGGTCACAGAAAATGGCATTTCAGCAAAAATAAAAAAATGAAAACATTTTAAAAAAATACTAAAACATATTGAAAAACTCTACAAATTTGGTATTGGTACGGATTAAAGTGATTTACCTGTTCCAGCAGTAATGTGCCTGGATTTGCCATACCAAACACATAAATGGTTGTAGTGCGACACGCAGTGTCAGAGTGTAATGAGCATCTGTAAATGTATGACCAGTTTAGTCTATAAATGGGCAGAGCAATTAAACTACACTTTGCTGGCTATTACAGGAGATGTCAGCCTTGACTTTGCGTGTCTGCAAAGGGCCCCTGGCATAGGTGCATGGTCATATGGGTGGCTCCCGTGATCACTAAAGCTCCACCAGAGGGGATGGCAATTACATACACATGGACAAAATTTGTGGTACCCTTACATTAAAGAAAGAAAAACCCAAAATGGTCACTGAAATAACTTGAAACTGACAAAAGTAATAATAAATTTAAAATAGCTGAAATCAGACATTGCCTTGAAGTGTTGTTCAACGAAAAAAAGTTAGCACAACAAACTAATGAAAGAAGCCTGGACAAAAATGATGACACCTTTAACTTAATATTTTGTTGCACAGCCTTTTAAGACCACAGCTGTTCACAGGTATTTTGGCCCACTCCTTATGAGCAAACTCCTGCAGATGTCTCAAGTTCGAAGAGTGCCTTATCCAAATTGCACATTTCACATGCAGACCAAAGATATTCAATACAATTTTTTTCAGATCATGGCCTCCTAGAGGCCAATTCGGTGGAATCAGAATAAGTCCCAATGGCTTGCTCTTAGGCATTCTTGGATATTTTTAGCTGTGTGATTTTAGTAATTATCCTATTGGAGGATCCATGGCTTGTGAATGAACCACGTTTTTTTACACTGGGCAGCACATTTTGCTCCTGAATACCTTAATAGTCATGACATTTTATTGAACCATGCACAGACTCAAAACATCCTGTGCCAGATGCAGCAAAAGAGCCTCAAAACATAACCCAGCTTCCTCTATTAACCGGTAACTACACTGTTTTTTCTTTATATGATTCATTTTTCAGTTTTTTAACATAGAGCTTATGTGACTTGCTAAAAAACTCCAGTTTTGTCTAATCTGTCCAAAAGACATTCTTCCATAAGCTTTTTGGCTTATCGATATGCATTTTGGCTAATTCCAGTCTCACTTTTTTATGATTTGCTTTCAACAAAGGTTTTTTTTTCCATAGTAGACTTCCATTACCCCCACTTTGGCAAAAACAATGATGGATGGTGTGATATGATACTGATGTACTTTGACCTTGGAGTTCACCTCTAATCTCTTTGGAAGTTGTTTTGTGCTCTTTGGTTACCATTCTTCATTATCATTATCCATATTTTCAATTTGTCATTTAATTTTCGTCTTGCGGTCATTTCCATGGAGTTTAGCTACATTCCCATATAATTAAAGGTGCTTTCTGACTACAAAGGTCGTATCAGTAATGATGGGGACAGTAAAAATAAAGACTTTTGCAACTGGTCTGTATTACTTAAATCATTTAGTATAGCAGCTATGAGCTAATCTGTGTGTTCTACACATAAAACTGCAACTTGGGGTCGGGCCATGCCTCCTTTGCTGTGATTGGCTGCCTGATATTTAGTTCAATCCCCTGGATGGGAACCACCACCCTGTGTCAAGCTGAAAGTGAAACTGAAGGCTCTCCCAGGACAGCTCTTATGTGAAGGATCTGGGCAATGCTAGATTCACTCTTCTAGACACAATGACAAGATGTCACTTTCTGCAATATTAATGTGCTATTAAGAATGGGACGAATTTCCCTCGAAATTCCGTTTCGTTTCACTTCGCCCGAATTTCTCGTCCAAAAATATATCTTGTGACGGCGGCAGCCACAGCAGCATAGGTCAAGAGAGTGGCACAATTGTGACATTCTGGAGGTAGATGTCAAAAACAGGGAGTTAGCCACAGTAGTAGGGAACAAATGACCTCACAGTGTCTAGTCACTGCAGCACCATACAGCAGCATGAAGTACACAACAATTGGGCACAATGACACGTGGTGTTAGTCACAGGTCGCAGCAGCATGAGGTCAGGCAGTGGCACAATGAACACAGTGTGTATTCACTAGCAGCAGCATGAAGGTCAGTGACAAGTGGTCACAATAGACACAGTGTGTAGGTCACAGGCAGCAGCAGTCATCGAGGGGGGGTCCAGGCATGGCATACAACATGACTACAGTGGTTAGGTCCACAGGAGCAAGCAGCATGAGGTCAGCGTTGGCACAATGACATTCCTGAGGTGGGCAAAACCAGGAGTAGGCAAAGATTTTGGGACAATGACACAGTGTGTAGTCACGGGCTGCAGCCACAGGAGCAGCATGAGTCAGACAGTGGGCGACACATGACACAGTGTGTCAGGTCATCAGGCAGCAGGCCACAGGAAAAGCATTGAAGGTCAAGACAGATGGCACAATTCACATTCCTGGAGGTGGCAAAAACAGGAGTAAGCCACAGAGTGGGACATGACACAGTGAGTAGTAGGTCCACAATCTACAGCAGCATGAGGTCAGACAGTGGCACAATGACACAGGATGTTGTAGGTTCACGGGCAGCAGCCACAGTGGAGCAGCATGAGATCAGACAGTGGCCAACAATGAACACAGTGATGTAAGAGTCACGGCAGCAAGCCACAGGAAAAGCATGAGGTCACAGTGGCACAATCACATTCTGAAGGTGGCCAAAAACAGAGTAGGCCACAGAGAGTGGACAATGACACAATGTGTAGAGTCACCAGCAGCACGCATGAGGTCAGACAGGGCACAATGAGCAGAGTGTGTAGGTCACTGGGCAGCAGCCACAGAGCAGCAGCATAGAGGTCAGACTTTGGCACAATGACAATTCTGTGAAGGTGGCGCAAAAACAGGAGTAGGGCCACAGTGAAGTGGGAAAATGACCACAGTGTGGAGGTACACGGCAGCAGCCCACAGGAACACAGAGGTCAACAGTGGTACAATGACACCAGTGTGTAGTCCAACGGCAGCAGCCACAGCTAGCAGCCATGAGTCAGACAGTGGCACAATGACACAGTGTGTAGGTCAGGAAACCAGGCAGCAGCATCATGAGGTAGACAGTGGCACAATGACACAGGTTAGGTCACGGCAGCAGCATGTGGTCAGGCAGTGGCACAATGACATTCAGGAGGTGGCATTAAACAGGAGTAGGCCACCAGAGTGGGATCAATGACACAGCGTGTAGGTCATGGCAAGCAGCCACAGGAGCAGCATGAGGTCAGACAGTGGCAACAATCACATTCTGCAGGTGGGCAAAAACAGGATAGGCAATATGAGGTGGGACAAATAACACAGTAGAGTAGGTCACGGCAGCAGCATGAGGTCAGGCATGGCACAATTGACATTCTGGAGGTGCAAAAACAGGAGTAGGCCACAAGAGTGGGACAAGGACAACAGTTGTGTAGGTCACGCAGCAGCCACAGGAGCAGCATATAGGTCAGACAGTAGCACAATCACATTCTGGAGGTGGCAAAAACAACAGTAGGTAGGCCACAGAGGGGGACAATGACAGTGTTTAGGTCACGGCAGCAATCACACGAGCAGCATGACGTCCAGACAGTGGGCACAATGACACAAGTGTGTAGATCACGGCAGCCAGCACAGCACAGCATGATCAGACATGGCACAAATGACAGAGTGTGTAGGACACGACAGTAGCCACAGCAGCAGCATGAGGTCATACATTGCGGCACAATGACATTCTGGAAGGTGGCAAAAACAGGAGTAGGGGCCACAGAGTGGGAAAATGACACAGTGAGTAGTCACCAGCAGCAGCCACAGGAACAGCTTGAGGTCAGCATGGCACAATGCGAGACACAGTGTGTGGTCACGGCAGCAGCCAACAGCTCAGCAGCTATGAAGTCAGACAGTGCACAATGATAAGTGTGTAGGTCACGGCAGCAGCATCCTGCAGTCAGAGCAGTGGCACAATGACACAGTGTGTAGTCACGGCAGCAGCACTGAGGTCAGGCAGTGGCACAATGACACAGTGTGTAGTGTCCAACACGGCAGCAGCCATGAGGTCAGGCAGTGGCACAATAGACATACTGTGAGGATGGCAAAAACAGGAGTAGTCCACAGATTGGACAATGACACAGTGGTGAGGAGTCATGTCAAGCAGCCACAGGAGGCAGCATGAGGTACAGACAGTGGCACAATACACGTTCTGGGGAGGTGTGGCAAAAACAGAGTAGGCCACAGTGTGGATTACAATGATACAAGTGTTAGAGAGTCACGGCAGCAGCAGCAGAGGTCAGACAGTGGCATAAATGACATTCTGGAGTGGCAAAAACAGGAGTAGGCCACAGAGTGGACAATGAGCTCCACGTTGTGGAGGATCACGAGTGCAGCAGCCACAGCAGCAGCATGTAGGTCAGACAGTGGCACAATGAACACAGGTGGAGGTGGGTGGCAATACCAGTCCCTGGTAAAGATTGGTCTTTATGGCAGATGAGAGAAACTGTCCAGCAGATAAGTGTGGCATCAGAGCGGGTGGCGCATCAAAATAGTGGCTGGGCTAGGTAGGTTTTGAACCCAGACTCAATTTTCTTCACAAGTTTGGTGATGGCGTCCATGGCTGATAGTAGTCCTGACGCACTAAGGCGATTGGATTGTGTGAAGAACCTTGCCGAGAACCCACGCAGCCTGATTCATCTTTGACAAAGGTCAGTCGTTCCGACATTTCCCCATGGGACACAAGCGGGTTCTCCTTAGGAGGTCTAACGAATTGCCCCCGCCGTCATCTGAAACACACCGCATCTGATGCCACACTACTTGGCCGTTCGCAGGACAGCTTCCTCCAATGCAAATTCGCAAGTTATGCGGCCAACAAAATCAGTTGGCTGCCCAGTAGCCAGCGGATCTTCCCCCCACCCCCCCCCTAACTGGGGTGGCAGAGTGCGGTCCAAGTAAGATCACCCACCTGTTGGTTTCAGGGAACTGCTCCAGGACCTCGCTGCTGGCGACTACCCTCCTCACTAGGCTGGTAAAGGAAGCTGTCTCATCAGTGACTCCAGACTTAAGGTTACTATCTGAGGACTGTGTACTGCTCCTACCGCCCCCACATCACCACAGCCGCGGCAGTAGTACGGTGAGCGCTGATGAACCCCCCGGTCAGACCTTTCCAAGAGGGAACGATGCCTTGCACATAGGCAGCGCCAACTGATTTACGGAGGATTTCCCTATATGTATATGAGTTTTGTCTCCATCACAATAGCTGGGAAAAAGAGAGGCTCCCATTTTAGAACGTACAAGGTCCATTAGGGTGGACAAGAGCCAGAAGTCATCCCTCTGCCCGAATGCTGACTATTCGGCCTGCAGTCACTAGCCAGGCGAAATTAAAGACATGCATCCGAGCCCATCTGCACAAGATGACCTCCGAGGGGCTACCCTCTGCCTCCATTTTCTCACTTGTAATAACTGCCACGGTGCTTGGGGGTCATCTGCCGTCGTCTTCCTCATCTCCATCCACCTCCTCACAGCTGCTCCTGCTGCTCCTCTCTCTCATGTCACCTTGGTAGAAAAACCACTCATTTCACCAGACAATAGCTTCTGCTCCAATTGTCCTTCCTCCTCCTCCTTCTTCCTCCATTTCAGTCCCCACCTGGACTCATGTGGCCACGAGATGTATTCACCTACTTCCTCCAGTCCCCTGCCCAGACAAGATTTTTTTCAGCATCTGTTTTTCCAGGACTTGAGAAGCAGGTGAGAGAATGAACGTTATTCATCCCGTAGTCCTGGCACTGACAAATAAACGTCGCCTCCAGCTCCTCGATGCCTCTAACAAACGGCAAGGTTGGTCCACTGCATGAGCTGCCACTGGTTGACATCCAAAGTTACACCAAGGGGAGTACTTCTGTCTGCCTGGATCATCAAAAAAATCTTAATGGCCTTTCTCTTTCATACAGTCAGTCCAACATGTGCAGGCTGGAATTCCAACGGGATGATAAACATCGCATAACAAGTTGTGTTGGGGGAGGCCGTTCTGCCGTAGCAACTCGAAGAGAGGGTGAGTTTTCCTGCTTTGTTACGAATGTGGATAAAGTGCATGCACAGTTTTTCCTGCCCATTTTTCAGAATCTGCTGAAGATTCGTGGAAGACTTCAGGAAAACCTTTTTCAAAACCAGTTTTGGAACACGTGCCCCATGCAGGGCGCAGGGCCCAATCCCTCCTGGTGCAGCGCGGACACCATGTTCCCCCCCATTTGGCCCAATCCCCATGGTTCCGATTTGCAGTTGGCACGGAAAAAACCCACCCCAATCGATTTCTTGCCCCTTTCGCGGAGCATTTCCCCTCCCCTGTGTGACTTTTTTGGGCCGGGGCAACCCAAGGTGTAAACGCGTGAACACCCCCGGGTGCCCTACAATTGGGTTTTGAGGGGCTTTTATTTTGTGGGGTTTGAGAGGGTTTGGTGGGGTTGGAGGAGGGGGAGGGGGGGATATTGGGGGCAAGGCCCAGTTTGACAACGTGGAAAAAGAAAACGGCGTCCCCTGCCCAAAGTTGTTGGGGGGTGCCTGGGCGGGAAGAAACATTCCCCCCAAGGGGGCCTTAAAGGACATGTACGGGCCCCTGCCGTAGTTAAAAGCTCCAGACGCCCGCGCTCCCCGTGTCCCTTTGGGAAAAAACCGATAAGTTTAAAGGGGACGGGCCCCCTTCGGGTTCTACATATTTAAAAAGTCCCTGCAACTCCCTTTTTTGGAAAAAGAAAATTACGTTTGGGAAAACTTTTCCTCATTTTTTTTCCCGGTTTTTTCGGCCCCACAAGCGTTTAGTTCCCCTTGATGGTCCCAGAGCCCAACCATTTGGAAAGGGAGGGACTGCAGTCCCCCCCAAAACAATTTGGGAAAAGGAGCACGGTAAACCTCCCCTGCCCCCTTTAGGAGGGTTTGGGACCAAAATGTTGTTCTTTGAAAATTTCCCCTTTCCCCAGAACGATGTTTTGGCGCCTTTCAGTAGGGGAAGCAGGAGCATCTGGGACCGGGAGATGATGTCAAAGAGAAAAAAGCCCCTTTTCTGCAGAGGGGGGTGGAGCCGTGACTGGCCTGAATTTGGCCCATGCGTGCCCCCTGGGGTGCTGCGGCTCCCTGCCCCGGGCCCGGCGGGCTGGAGGGAAACCACCACATCTGGGCCACGTTTCTCCCTGGCCCCCGGATGGTAAACCCCCTGCATGTGTTGACGCGGGGCCCGGGGTTCTATGTTTGCCCCCGGGCCCAAACCCCTTCCCCTTTCTGTTTACGGGATTCAACACACCCCCAAAAATTGGGCTCCCCCGGGTTTGCCCTTAGCAAAGAAATGCCACACCCGAGTATGGTTTTTACCCACCAACGCCCCCGGGCCTGAGTGATTTACTGCCGCAACCCCCCGCCCTGGGGCCCCTGTGCCCCCCTATTTTCTTGGACCGGGCCGAAGGGGGTTTTTTTTCCCCCGTGGCCGCTTTGGCCCCCAAACCTCACACTGCTCCCTATCTGTGCTCACCCAAAAGACCCATTTGGTTTTGGCCCCCCCCGGGGGCCCCGGCTCCCCCTGACCCCCCGCAAGCTAACCCCCTCTTCTCCTCCTTTCCTGCCCCCCGGGAACCCCCCCCCCCCCCCCCCCGGCCCCCTTCACCCCGCCCCCAAGTGCGGCCCCGGCCCCTACATCTTTCATCTATTTGTGTTTAAATCGAAATGCTGTCCTCATAAACGCATTGCTATGCAGAGGTTTGCCCCCTTTCAAAACCCTTAAACCCCTCCCAGGCCAACCCCTCCACATTTATACTTTGCCGCCTAATGAAATTTCGGGGGATTTTGGGCCCCATTTCTTCCCCTGCCAAGTAGCGGGCTGATGCCCCCCTCAAATTGTTAATCCTCGCTATATAGTGGCCTGAGCCAGACCACTTAGTAGATTCGGGCTGAGGGAACCTTTTGGGAGATGGGGGTTGGGGACGGGTGGGGGCCCGCGACCCGGTCCTGGGCTATCCCAAACCCTAAGGGTTGTGTTGAGGTTCCCCCCGACTCTTGGCCCGGGGTTTGTCAGATGTCATTGGGGGGGAAGGGGATGACCTTTAAACCCAAAACAAAAACCAAAGGGGTTTGGGCTAGTCAGTAAAAACGGCCTCTAGATGACAGGGGCAGTTGTGGCCCCCCCGAGTGACCCCTGCTGCGACGTCCCCCTTGTGTGCTGCGACCTGCTACAGGAATGTTTGTGCCTTGCCCCCCAGGGGAAGAGCCTTTCCACCTCTCTGTCCCGACATACTGTTTTTTTCTAAAATTTACAGACACGTTTGATGAAGAATCTGTATTTTGATAAATACACACGCGTATTTGGCCCCCAAATTTTAACCCCCTAAGAAACTTTTTGGGGTAACCCCCTTTGGGTAAAAAATTGGCTCCACAAATGGGCCCGGAAAAATTGACTTGTATGTGCCGTTAAAAAACCTTGGATTTTTACTGAAAAAAAAAAGCACAAACAGGCTTAATTAACCTTCCGGGTATGAATTTTGCTAAGAATTTTTTTTTGTGGCGGTTTAAAAACAAAGTTTCTTTTTCGAGGGAACCCCAGCAGAAAAAAGCTTAATTAAAACCCCGGATGTAAATTTTCGCCCCAAAAAAATTGGGGAGGGCCCGAACAAATAAGGGTTTTTAGTTTTTAAAAATTTCGTGTTTTCTAAAACACCCAAGAATTTAAAAATTGCAATTAACCTTTAATTTTGTGAATTATGGGGGGCAAGGAAAAATTGTAATTTTTTTGGCAGTGAAAAAGACGGTTTCTTGGAAATCAAACCCCAGCAGAACAAAGCCTTTAAATTTAAACCCCCGGATGTAAAATTTCCCCCAAAAGAAAATTTAAACCAGCCGGAAACTAAATAGCTTTGTAGCCCGGTTACAATTTGGGGTTTTCCCACGCCCACACAATCAAAAGAAAAAAATTTTAATTAAACCTTTTTGTTTTTGAATTAAAGCCCACAGGGAAAATTTTATTTTTGGGGGGGCCCCCGGGGGAAAAAGACGGTTTCTTGGAGTTTACCAAAAGCCCGCCCCGAAAAAACCAAATTAACCCCTGGTTTTAAATTTCCCCAAAAGGGAAAAAAGAAGGGGGGGAAATACTTGCTTTGATAGCGTGTTAAAAATTGCTTTTTTTCTTTCGCTATCACAACAAAAAGAAAAAATTGTAATTAACCTTCGTTTTGTGAATTCAGCCCACAGGAAAATTGTATTTTTTGGCCGGGGGAAAAAGACGGTTTCTTGGGTCAAACACCCGCAGAACAACGCTTAATTAACCCCTGGGTGTAAAATTTCGCAAAAAAATTACCCGGAAACTACTTGTTTTTTAGCGTGTTTTTTTCAATTGCGTGTTTTTACCCTACACAACAAGAGGGAAAAAATTCCCAAATTTAACCCTTTGTTTTTTGAAAATTTTGTACCCGGAAAATTGGGATTTTTTTGGGGGGTGAAAAAGACGGTTTCTTGGAGTCACAACAGCGAAAAACAACGTTAAATTTAAACCCCCGGATGTAAATTGCCCCAAAAAAAATTGGAGACACCCGGGGAAAAACTAAATTTGTACCCTGGGAAAAAATTTCGTTTTTCTACGTACACAAAAAAGAAAAAAAAAATAATTAACCTTTGTTTGTGAATTATGCTAAGGGAAAAAATTTTATTTTTTTGGGGGGGAAAAAGACGGTTTCCTTGGAGTTTACAAAAGCAGCAGAAAAACACTTAATTAAACCCCCGGATGTAAATTTCGCCAAAAAAAATTGAGCAGCCAAAAATTTAAGTTTTTTATTTTTATTTTAAAAACGCTGTTTCTTTTAAAAGAATACAACAAAACTGGTTAAATGCCCCCCCCCCCCCCTTTTAAAATTCCCAAATTTGGGTGTGAGCAGATAGCATTAACCCTTTTATATGGGACCCGGACTTCAGATCCAATACCCCCAAAAAAATCAGAAATAGAACTTTTAAAAGAAGCAGTCTCTGAGAAAAGCTGAAAACACCCCAACCCAAAAAACGCTGTATAAAAATCAGTTCTTCGTAACAATCAGCCGTGGCCCAAACACCTTCCCTGATCAGTTTCAGTGACAGCGGTATGAGCTCCCCCGCGTCGCCGCCCGGACTTTTATAGTTGGGGGGTGACGTCCCAGAATCCCCGCCCGGGCCCTGATTTGGTTCTCTCCCCACCATTGTCATGAGGCTATTCCCCTTTTCCTCCCAGAGTGCTTTGGGCCCCTTGGTAGGCCCTGTGCCGCCCCCATTTTTTCATCAAAAAGGGACACTTTTGTTCACCCCCGAAGTAAAACCCCAAAAAATTGACTTCTTTTTTTTTTCAAACCTTTAACTTTTCCTAAAAATTCCCTAAAAATTCCAATTTTTTGAAAAATTGCCCCCTCCCCTAAATGGCATATAACATACCGGCCCCTTTTAAAAAGTCAAACCTGTCCAAAATGCCCTTTAACCCAAAATTTTATTAAAAGCCAATCACCCTGGCGGCAAATCAGTGCATTTGGCAGTAGACATGGGGCAAGACAATTCCCTCCCCCCATTTTTTTAAAACCGAGATCCCGTTTGGGGAAGAAAGGTGATTTGATGCCTTTGAACCCTGGCATGGTTGTTGGTGGGCCAAAAAGGGCTGGGCTGGTGTTTCAGAAATGCCCGATCTCCTGGGTTTTTCACGCCCCCAACCTTTTCCAGGGTTTACAGAGAATGGTCCGAAAAGAAAAAACATCCAGTGGGGCGGCAGTCCTGTGGGCGGAAATCCCCTTGTTGATCCCAGAGGTCAAAGGAGAATGGGCAGACTGGTTCGGGGCTAAATAGAAAGGCAACAGTGACTAAAATTAGCCCCCGTTAAAACCAATTTTAGGCAGAAGAGCATCTCTGAACGCACAGTACGGCGAACTTTGAGGCAGATGGGCTACAGCAGCAGAATTTCCACCCCGGGTTGCCATCCTTTAAAGCTAAGAACAGGAAACTGAGGCTCCAATTTGCCAACCCTCATCGAAATTGGACAGTAGAAGATTGGAAAAACGTTCCCTGGTCTGATGAGTCTCGATTTCTGCTGCGACATTCGATGGTGGGGGTCAGAATTTGGCGTCAAAAAACATGAAAGCATGGATCCATCCTGCCTTGTATCAAGGTTCAGGCTGGTGGTGGTGGTGTCATGGTGTGGGGAATATTTTCTTGGCACTCTTTGGGCCCCTTGGTACCAATTGAGCATCGTTGCAACACCTTGTGGAATCTATGCCACGAAGAATTGAGGCAGTTCTGAAGGCAAAAGGGGGTCCCAACCTGTTACTAGCATTTGGGTACCTAATAAAGTGGGCCGGTGTGTGTATATATAACTGTTTACACAAATACAGGTGTTCTGGTTACAAGGCACTTGTGGAGGGAGGTGACCGCTCTCCAGGCATGAGAACTGACCAGTGCAGGAGGTATGCATAGCTATGACATCCTCTTTCACCCACTGCTCACAGAATGAGGACTGGGGAGGGAGCAGGGACAGGGAAGGATGATGTCACAAGTCTTCAGTGAGGGAAGACATGCCTACTGGGAGGAGAGACCCAGAGAGGATTTGAAGCTGTAAGAGAGAGAGAAATCCCAAGATGCCTGCGAAATCCTGTACTGAGAAAATCCCTTTAAATGTGTGCATTGTTCTGAGACAACTCTCTCCTTAGCCTCCTTTGGTTAATATTCAGTGTAGTACACACCATGATACTAAACAGCATAGTGACTGCTTTTCACCTTTAAAATAGGCAGACAAATTACAAATTTGAAGACACTACTGATGCTAATTAAGGGACAGATTTTAGTATAACATATGTCTATGATCAAATTATTTTCAATCTTCATCATTTTTTTTCTTCTGTTGAACCACAATTAATACACAATATCTGATTTTCATTGGTTGATTATAAGCAAATTTTAATATTTTATTACTTTTGACAGTTTGAAGTTAGCCTGTTTCCCCGAAAATAAGACAGCGTCTTATATTAATTATTGCTCCTAAAGACGAGCTAAACACTATTTTTAGGGGATTTCTTATTTTTCCATGAACAAGAATTCACATTTATTGTTGAACAAAAAATTAACATGTATTAATATACTTTAGTGATTTAATCACAACAGTATGCATAAGCAGCCAAACTCTGAATTGCAGAAAAAAATGTACTACGTCTTATTTTCAGGGGATGCCTTATTTTTGGGGAAACAGGGTATCTTAGTGACCATTGTGGGTTTTTCTTTCTTTAATGGAAGGGTACAGAGTCCAGTCCAACAGTTGTGAAGCACTCAGCTGTTTCTAAGTTTTTTCTGATAGGTGGGAATCCCTATATTTATATTTATAACATATACTGTTCATATGTAATTAATGTCTAAAATATAAATACTCCTTCAAAAATACAGATGTAGCAAAGATGAACCTGACATTTGAATTACCTTTGTTGTGCGATAAGAACAGATAGCACGAAAAGCTGTGATGTCATCATCAAGTTAAACTCTGCTTTATCCATGAACTGTAGCCCTTGAGAGTGGTACAATCAGAAAAAAAATGGTTCCTGGACCAGAAAAGGTTGATCATCCCTACACTAGAAGTCAGAGAAATGCTCTGGACACCAAGGGCGACAAGTTTGAACTTTGGCACATAGAGACCAGTTCTAAATAGCTTTAAAGCAATGTAGAATATGCCAGTATGTATGAACCTATTCTTCTGCATTTCATACATACAGGTGCATCATAGGTGTAATCCTGCTGTGAATTCTATATGTGCCGCACAGTAAAAAGTATAAAGTACTCCACAGAATTCCTGACAGCTTGGGCCATGCTTACTGATGTTAATTATTAAACTATATTATATAAAATATTTTTCCACTAAAATATCAAATGAATATAAAGTTATATGATATAAAATTAAGGCTTAATTAGATAATATAAAATTTATTGACAATTAAATAAAATAAAATAGTACATTATATATTATAAAATTGATAATAACAGCATCTACCATTATTATTGTATTATCACTGATTACGACAACTTTGGGCTCAGGCATGCCACTTTTAACTTGGTCTGGCTGTTCTGACAACTATGCGCCTACTTTTGGCATCCCACATTCATAAATGTGTCTAATCCAATGAATGTGGTGCGAAACACCGCCAGAATGCCCCTACACCTTTGGCACATTACAAAGTGTTGAGGCAGGCGCAGATTGTGCCAATGTTTAGAGTACGACTGTTCACACATTGGTAAAAAAGGCGGACCACTCTGTTTTGGCGCATATAATTCCAGAAATCGAGATATAGTCCATTCACTATTTCTAACTGATCTTGCAAACAGTATTCACTACTTTATAGAAGTTCTCACAGTTATAGAAGCAATGCAAAGCAAATGCATGTTAAGAGCTATAGTATGTGGTTTGATGAAAAGAATATTGAAAATATTCCCCTAAACGTATGAAAAACTCATACACACACACACAACACACACACACATATATATATATATATAATATTATATATAATATATATATATATATAAATATATATATATATATATTATATATATTTATATTTTATTTTTTATTTTTTTTGCAAGCGTGAAAGTTGTAGCAGTATTCAGCAGCTGACTTCTCTTTGACAAGTTAGTTAAGCTTAGCCTCCAGAGTGTTCCGTGATCTATCTTTAATGTGGAAGGGATCTAATTTTCATTTGTAATTATTCATTGCCTTCATATTGCTACAGATTTTTTGGGTTATTTTGCTTTACACAGAATTTAGTGTAACTCCGTTTAAATGTTGGTATTAGATAGAAAAAATTTCCATTTACTGAAAGTGAAACATAGGAATGCCGGACACACAGCTGTTTAGATCTTTATATAATTTAAGTCTTGATTCATATATGAATAATCCTTTTAAAATAATTCTCATAAATAATTCTGGAGAATAGTATCAATAATTATTCTGCATTGTCTTTATATGATGGTGCTAAATAGGGGGGTTGACTGCTTGTAGGAAATTTCTAATTTCTGAAAAAAATTGATAAGCGGTGGTCACCTGCTTCCTATCATTACAGTGGAAAGTAGATTCAAAGAGCATCTGATGCTTGCATTACATGGAAAGCATTTTTACTTCAGTGGTAACTGTCCCTGTGGTGGTACTTTAGAGGAAATAAACAGTTGGGGCTACACCAATGAATTTGCCTTCACCATTTTTTTGCCATATATTGCTGGTTTTATAGATGTATGAACAGGTGTACAGCCAAACTTGGAGCAATATGGCCTGACAATACATTTAATGTGCCACAATTTAATGCAAAATTGCCATACAAAGTTTGGCGCCAATTTTGAGTGTTATGTGGCAAATAACACTTTCATACATACTATGGTATTATACACTCCTCTATACCTTTTTAGAACTGGTTTGTTGGTGCCAAGTTACAAAAATGGCGCATGCAAATTCATAGATGTCACCCTTGGTTTCAGAGTACCCACAAAACTTATTGCTGGAAGTCTAAACAACAGTATTCCCTGCAACCAACCTACAGATTAACGAATCATTAAAAATTCTCTTCTAAGGACAAGGAAGTGCTCCAAAATGCAAATCACCTTTTCTGAAGCACGAGCCAAGAGAATCAAATCTATCATCTCTAATTATCAGTCTTATAATCTGACAGCAATCTGGTTTTTCAGGTATCGGGTTGTTTGACTTTTATGTCATATGAAATGTGTTAAGTACTGTATATACACCTTTAACTTTTCTTATAAATGAGGTTTGTAATTTATGCTGTCATGTTAGATTAGTTTTGGTAGTAAGTGGGAGTGTAGGAATTATTAAGATAAAAAAAAAACTTCCTTGAAAGAAGCTCTGTCAATTAATTTAGTACCTTTACTGAAAAATTTATGTTTAAGAATCTTGAAATCTGTCACTATGTTAGATTAAAGTCTATATCAGTTTAGAAAATCCTGTAGTTTGTATCTTGAGAAAGTTGAAAAATAAATTAAGCAATCAGTAGTATCCATAAATAACACTGTTGTATGTACAGCTCTTAACATTTAATTCCCTATTTGTGGGACATTTCATGCCTTATCTATAATAAAGATAGACTTTTATTATTGCTGATACTGACTTTTTGTGCCAGTCGTTACTTTATTGATTTTGTAACAAACTTTTAAAATGGCACACCATTTGTTAGATATGATGCATTGGATATTCAATACGCGTGGTACTTTTGCTTTAGTTTTTTGGATAACATTTTATGACAGTTTATTGATGGCATAAACATAAGAATTTTTAGTAACTTTTTAAAAATCAGCTTTTCAAAAATACAATAAAATGTAACTTTGCCTATATCCATCCCTACAAGGAGATGCCTCTAATTTTAGGATATCTTCACATGGAATATTTGTAGTCGATTTCAGGGTGTAATTTCACTACAATATAGACTGCAGAAGACCATAAATTCGGTAATTCACAGCTCTCATTGAGAGCTGCGATTACCTGCCACTTTCCCTAATGCGTATTACATGTCGGGAGTAAGAAGTGACATGTCAAGTGAAAGTTAAAGTATATGTGCTCGCACAGAGTGTTTTAGAAGTACACGCTTGCCAGTGCGTACTTCTAATAAACTTGGCGTATTGCGGTGCGTGAAGTACACACTGAAATACGCCGTGTGAACATACCCTTATAGTTATCTTCCACCTTAGAAGATGAAGGCAGGTCCTGGCTCTAACTAACAGCCAGCATCTGCCGTGTGTGGAGCAAGAACAGCTTCTGAGGCCACTGCTTACATCTCTACATCATCATATAATATATGCTGTAAATCGGGAAAGGGTATTACTTCCGCTGGTCTCACAGATGGTAATTTGAAGTTTACCACTAATATCCTTGCTAAGAAAAAGCTTATATTTAATTGCATGTGTTTTTAGAAATTACAGATATTTTCAACAAGTAATGGTTGATATTTAGACTTTATATAATATGTTTGAATTATTTTTTATTTTAAAGGTTTAAATTCCATTGCTGTTTTATAGCAAATTATAGTGTACAGTTTTTAATTCTATGTTCAAGTTTTTTTTCTCTAATTGTTAACTGGTACTTTGGATCTAGTGATTGTACGTGCTACATGCTGATTTTTGATAATTCTTTCTGAAGGTTGAAAACATTGTTCTGGGAAGCAGAGAATCAAAATACCTTGGGGAGTACTGAGAGTCTTCATAGCTTGTCTTAATGTATTTCACACAATCTAAAAGCAAAAAACATGACAGTATTTTACTACCATTTTATTTACCATTAACTTTTCATAGCAGCCTTGTTGTAATAAATTAAAGTAACCTATACAGCTATAGACATGTAAAAAAGGGTTTTAACTATTGAAATGATATTTCCCCTTGAAAAATGTTAGTCTTGCATTTTTATGTAAATTTCACTGAGTTATCAATTTAAACCTTTGATGACTATTGCTTTCAAAGTCAAATGACCATATGAAAATCTCACTTTTTGGAATAACGCATTCTAAAGTCAAATAAGCAATGCCAAAACAGAGTTCTGTGCTATGGGACTTAAGTTTACTTTTACAATATATACCAATTTAGGGGGACATGTATGAAAGGGCTGTGCCCGTTTTCTGGCGTGCTTTGAGCCAAAAAACCTGTCATAGCCGTGTTTCATAGTTTCATAGTTTGTAAGGCCGAAAAAAGACAAGACGTCCATCCAATTCAGCCTTTTGTGCTAAGGTGTTGATCCAGAGGAAGGCAAAAACCCCCAATGAGGTATAAGCCAATTGTCCTCATTTTAGGGAAAAATTCCTTCCCGACTCCAATCTGGCAATCAGAAAAATCCCTGGATCAATGACCCCTCTCCTGAATCCTAGACACTATAACTTGTTATATTATTACACTCCAGAAATGCATCCAAACCCTTTTTGAACTCTGTTAGTGAATTCACCATGACAACTTCCTCTGGCAGAGAGTTCCACAGTCTCACTGCTCTTACATTAAAGAATCCCTTTCTATGTTTATGTAGAAACTTTCGTTCCTCAAGATGTAGAGGATGTCCCCTTGTTCTAGATACAGCCCTGGGTATAAATAAATTTGGGAGAGATCTCTATATTGACCTTTGATGTATTTAAACATCTTTTCTCTAAACTAAATAACCCTAATCTTGCTAATCTTTCTGGGTACTGTAGTCCACCCAGTCCTTTTATTATTTTTGTTGCCGCCTTTGTAACCTGTTCAAGCTCTACAATGTCTTTCCTGTGCACTGGTGCCCAAAACTGTACACAATATTCCATGTGTGGTCTAACCAGTGACTTGTATAATGGGAGAATAATGTTCTCATCATGTGCCTCTATGCCCCTTTTAATGCACCCATGATCCTAATTGCCTTGCAAGTGCTGTCTGACACTGGCTGCTCAGCAATTAAGTTTATTACTGTCCGCACCTAGGTTTCCACAGTCCTTTCTCTATGTCACCTTTTTACCCCAGTGTTTTTCGCCATTTAACTGGTAAATCATGTTTGGAATTTTCCTCCCATTGCTTAAACCTTGCATTTATCATGTAAATTTAGACCTCATCTTCCATTGTCCCTGCTCCAGGCCCTCCAACCTTATCCAATCCCTATGTAATAAAAAACACATTATCCTCAATTGTGTTGATTACTTTACAGGCTTAAGTAATCATCTGCAAATGAGATCGAAATTCCCTACTGTGTAATCCCTAGTGTAATGGATCGATTAATGAAAATGTTATAAGAGGATAGGAGGCCCAATACTGAACCTTGTGTGTACTCCCCACTAGTAACGGAGCGATCCATTCTGAGTAAGTGTAACCGTTAATTACAACCCTTTGTTTTCTCATCAGTGAGCCAAGTTTGTGCCATACCCTTATGCACACATTATCCCCCATTCCAAGCTTCTCAGTTGTATTTACCAACCTTTCTTATGTGGCACTGTAATCAAATGCTTTAGAAAAATCTAGATAAAGACAACCAGGTGCCTCACCTCCGATCACGTCTAGCACTGACTTCCCCTCATAGAAGCTGATGAGATTAGACATGGACATGACCGAGTCCTTCATAACACCCATGCTGGAAAATGAGGAGGTTGATACATTTATTTCAGTGAGAACTTCAGTGGATAGCAGTCTCTGAGAAAACCTTCAAACATTATTAACCTACAACAGAGGTTAAGCTTACTAATGTTTGAGTTAGAAAGGTATGTCGCCTATTATGTTTCCTGGATCACTTCTTGATTGACCCTTATATGAATTTTTGCACCACATTTTGCTATGACGCCAATCCTTATGGTGGACACACCCCGTTATTAATGGACAGTCCATAAATATTAATAACATAGCGGGCCCTATCTATACAACACTTAACTTCCCTAAGAACACGTTGGGTGTATACCATCTGTACCTAGGTGGGATTTAGAGTCTAATTTGTAAATCTTCCTAAGGCAAGAGCGTGCAAGCTCTTCCAGGGTTAGACAAGAAACTTTTAAGATCATATGGAGTATTACCTCATCCTCTGTTTCAACAGAAGCTCAACCCTCCTCGTAATACAGTAGGAGAAAAAAAGTGTATTTAATAGGTTTGCTTTTTTTCTCATTACTTCCTCTATCTGTCTTCTCTATCCTCAGGTATTTCTTTTCAAACAGGGCCAACATTTTCTGATCTTTAAATACTTTAACTATTTTATAAGTTACAAAATATTCTGGGGTTAGTATTACATTCCTATATCAATGAATCGTCTTTCCGGTTCTCCAGCATTCTGCTTCCTTTACTTTATTTTACACACTTTATTTTTTTTATCCCGTATAGCTTCATTAGTGAGCCTCTCACTGCCCTCCCTCTGTTATTCTAGTAGTTGAAACACTTTCTTTTTGTTTTTTTATCTTACCTCACATTCTCTGTTGTTCCACATTGGGTTTTTCCCTGTCTTTCTAATTTTTTAAAAATATACTCGCATTTTATTAATTTGTTCTGCCATATTATTAAACACATTTTCCCAGTCAAATACGGTTTAAGGGCCTCCCTAGGCAGAATAAAATTAAGCCTTCCTAAAATTTCAGTGTTTTTCTGTGGCTCCTTTTGATCAAAAAACACTCTAATTGAAGGAATTAACGGAAATGTAATTATATTATAGGTCCACTAATTCCCTAGGTGCACCCTCAAACTTAACCTTTTTGTTACTCCTGTCCCGAGGTCTATTGATATCAATATTAAGTCTAGAAGTGGGGCCTTTCCTCAGTCGGCCTTCTTGCACTGTTGCCATTAGTACCACATCTTAGGCAAAAGTTAATTATCCGATTAGTTATTGACAAAAACCTGTTCTTCACTTGTGAGGAGGCGCTACAGTTTGTCAGAGATTCCCAATTGATGTCTGGTAAGTTAAAGGTCTCCCCATTTAACAATAACCCTCATTCGATTAGCCGCCTGGATCTATTTTTTTGCCAGAGAGGAGAGTACACCTCCATGGGTTACAGTTATATTTGGGGAGTGGCCTATATTAGCAGACTCCTAATTAGAATCTTTTTTATTATTTGTCTATTACCTGCATGTATAGCTTTACTCCATAGATGGACACTCCACCTTTTCAATCAACCTGAACCTATATCTATCCCGATGTTTGGAGCTACAGACAGGATTTTTACATAGAACAGACACCTCCCCCCTTCCCGGTACCTTTACAATTCCATTCTAAAATAGACTGAGTAACCCTGCAAGTTACCCTGCACCCAGGGTCGTGCTACTGCTGTCCAGCCATGTTCTCAGTTATCCCCTATGTCTAATTTTTATATTCCTAATTCCCAGCTCTCTATCTTCACTAATCTCTTGAGCATGCTATATGTGTAGTTACCCTTTCCCCCCAGTCCCTAGTTTAAATATTCCTCCAGGTTAGCTGGCCATAATTATTTATTTTATTTGTCCGCCCAACTAACATCGCTGCACCTCCCCATTTAGGTGCAGGCCCATGCCCTAGCAAAGAGTCTGTAGCCAAGACAGAAGTCAGCCCAGTTTCTCCAAAAACCCAAATTCCCTCTTTCCAACACCAATTTGTTGGAGGACCACGAGTTTAATCACCTCTCCTGATCTCCCGCTGCTATCTCGTGAGTGTGGCCCATGGAACAGGTAAAATTACTGTAAAATATTACCGTTGGAGGTCCATGCCCTGAGCTTTTGGCCTAAAAATCCCTGAAATCAATTTTTATAAAGACGCTCCACCTACCTCTAACTTTGTCATGGTGCCAATGTGCCACCAATGACAGCTAATTCTCACCACACCCCACACCAGCAAATCAGTCACTCCGATCCAACAGATATTTCGATACTCGGGCCCCAGGTAAACAACATACTGTTCGACGATCCCGGTCTTTGTGGCAGAATGCCCTGTCTGTTCCCCTAATAATGTTTGATAGATTTATAAACAGCCATACACCAAAACTTTGTACATTATGCGCTAAACACAGCACTTGTCAATGCCCCAAAGATATTTTCCAAAGATATGCTATGCTATGCAAGGTATACCACGCCAAATTTATGAATCCACATATGACAGATTCATACATACTGTTTCATTCTACACTAAACTATATCAATTTAGAACTGGAGTGCCAAATATATTTCTTTCTATAGGAGATTTGCAAACGGTGCATTATACAATAAATAACTGAACCCCCAAAAATGTCAAAAATGAACTTTTGGGCACTCACAAAAATTTTCATTAACCAACCACTATTTTAAATATATTTCTTTCTATAGGAGATTTGCAAATGGAGCGTTATACTCCTCTACTAGAATCCCCAAAACTGCAAAAATGAACATTTGGGCACTAGTATGATTATAATCCGAGATATGATTATAATTGAGGTCATGTGTTACGTGAACCTGCAAATTGTCGCCAAAATAACAGAGCTTTTGGATGTGGGAATGAATTGCAGCCAGCAATACAAAACTCCCCAAACAATATACTGTCTATTATTCAACTAAGCTTGCTGAAACACCCCCCTAAACTACTAAGACTACACTATATAAACTACCTAACTACATCTAAATAAGCAAACAAATTCTTGTTGCTTGCATGCATGCATGCCAGCGGAGTGGGGGCAAGCAGCACAGAAAGCATCTCTTACAAGTACAGAGAGTAGGTAGAACTGAAATGACATTCACAAGGCAACAGTGAAATAATATAAAAACAAGGTCATGTGATTGTTAGCAGTCATAGAGCGAGCACCAACACCTCAGACGAATGCCATTTTATGGACCACATCTCTGTGCTTCTGCACTGATTGTATGGAGCCAACCAAAACACAGTGCAGGCTAATCGTAGCATAAAAATAAAATTCTAATTTGACGGTGTCTTCGACATGCATTGTCAAACACACGAAGCTTTACTCGAACGAACCGAAAAAAGTTCGTCTCAGTTCTAAAAAATCCAGCAACGTTCGAGCGCAAAACATAACTTATTCTCGAATTTTTATGAGTCAACACTATACATAACCAACTAGATGAGTCATGATCCAGTCCAATATAACGTGAGCGAGTAACAGTGTATTTCAGTGATAGAGATGAGATTTTCATTCATTATTCATTACATTTTGCCAATGCCAATGTAATAGATGTACATATATGACAGCTACTGGAAGCGCTGTGCAGTTACGCTTGCCTTCGCCAAGTTGTCGCATGCTGCAGCATGCCGCCCCAACTTACAGTCAGCCACTTGTCCATCTTGAGGACACACTACATTTGAGGAGACTGATAGAAAGCACCTCCATTTTTCTCCCAAATTTGGGTGAAAAAAGTATGTCGTATAGTCTGAAAACTATGGTACCCTTTGTGCTTTATTCATTATATTTGCTTTTATAATACATATTATTCTATTGCATGGCTTTTTGTGGAAATATTTACCTATAGATACCAATTGTAGATACACAGAAAAAAAAATCGCCCAGCAATGAGAGCCGTCATCACTGAACAACGAGATGGACAGAGTATATCAGTACTGTCTAAAACGACTCAAACAAATAAAATAAAACTTAAGAACAGTCTTACAATGCATCACATTAATCATAGTGTTTGTAAATCCTGAACAATAAGGCAGGTAATATATAATGCCCCCTCAGGTTAGGAGCGAAGGTACATATAGTGGCCCCCCTCATAACTATAGCAGGTATATAAACCGCTAACAATAATAATAATATTTACCTCTCCTCCTTCCCCAGCTGAGTGCCTTCCTCTTCTGCCCGACACTGGAATGCTGTCAGGATGCTCATCCGAGAGCTCCTCGGCGGCACAGTCCATGCAGAGTGATTAGGCTGTGTGGCCGAAGAGAGGTTAAAGTCGGTAGCCGATCTGAAGTCTCTCTTCATCATGCCGCGCCGCGATTTTCACTAACTACCGGCCGGCCGACGGCCCTCATTGGCGCAACTATTTATGTATGGAGGTCAAAAGTAAGAAAACCTTGACATTCGAATTAGTTACAGGACCGGCGATTCGTGCCCGCGGCCAATACACTTGCCCAGGTTCTGTACAGACCCTCATAGGGTACTGAAGATGCCACAATATAATTAATACAAACCCATACATAAGCATAATTGCTGGTGGTTGAGGAAGGAGGTTAACGTCTTAGCAAGAATATAAAGAATAAGGAATTAATATTTTTATTAACAGCATACATCTCTGACCTAGTGCTTTGCACGTTCCCTTCATATTAATTTTTTACAACATTATTCTCATATAACAAAGTGATTTTTCTATACAGGTATATAAGCACATACCTGCAAAAATACAATGGACACTAAAATTATTTACCTTACAAAATTGCTATTAATGATGTCAAAAAAAAAAAAACATCAATTACCAATACGGACATGTAATGTCCCCCTTAATGTTAAAAAATATACACTTTATTAAATCTCTATTAAAGGCAAGGAAACACTTCTCTTACATGATCCCTACCCAAAACAACACAAAAACACAACACCCTACCCATACAGGGCCCCCGCCCCAAAAGGTGCGACATCTTTCAGGAACCTATTCCTCCTTTGAATGCCCTAGATAAACCCTAAGAGTATACAGATTATAATTAGAGATGGGCGAATCGATTCTAATTTAGAATTTCAGGAAAACTTCGATTCTGAACGAAGTCGAAGTTTGGGGTGATTCGCGGGAACAAAGCGAGTTTTTAATTGATAAAATGGCCGCAAGCACAGGGCGTTACAGGGAAAAAAGAAGTCTGGGGGGGAAGAAAGGAGGAAACCCTCAATGACATGTCGAGATGAAGCATCCAAAAGCCCCGGAATTTCTGTGACGCACCGCACTATAAAATTTTCCGGGCGCATGCGGGAATTTTCACACTCCTCCTCTGTGCCATTTTTTGTAGCTGCTGTAGCTGCAGAGCTGGGGTTTCCACAAAAAAAAAATAACTTTTAACTGCGTTTTTTTTTTTGGGGGGGGTCACAGCTTTTCTCAGAAAGCTTTTTTAACGTTCAATTTTGAAATTTTTGGGAGGGAATTGAAGTTCAGGGGGGCGCAAACGGCGGGTTAAATTTTATGCTTCGGCGTTTTGGACCGAAACCGGGGACAAACCGGCGGAAACAAGGACCGGAAAAAAACCACAACCTTAATTTTTGGGCTGCCATTTCTTTTCGCAAAATTTTTTCCCCCGGGGCAGTCCCGAGCAAAAAGCGGTGTTTTTTAGGCAAAGAAAAAAATTTTTTCCGACAATTTTTAAATCCAAAGTTAAAACTTTACGCTGTTGTAGACAAAAAACTACACGTCGTTTTAAAAACCCACATACCATTAATTTTTGGCACTCTTTTTCTTTTTCGCAATTTTATAGCCAAGGGTAATTAAGCGTGTTTTGCTATTGTAGTCAGTAAAAGAAACATGTTTTTAACGCCAAAGAAGAAATTTTTTCCTGTAGCATAATTTTATATCAAGGGTTAATTAACATGTTTTTGCTGTTGTGTCATAAAATACACTACTTTTAAAACACCCCACATACCAGTTAATTTTTGGCAGCTCTTTTTTCGCAATTTTATCCAACTTTAATTTAAGCATGTTTGTGCTACTGTAGTCAGTAAAAAAACGTTTTTTAAACCCAAAGAAAAATTTTCCTGGTGATTCCTATAGCATAATTTATATCCAAGTTAATTAACCCATAACCCCTTTGGGGGCGTATAGAACGTCCCAGGCCTAAGGGGTTTTGCGGGGGATCGCGCGCCCCCCCCCCGCACCCCCCGGGGTTAGCGAAAATCGCCGCTAACACCCGGCAGAAACAGCCCCACAGTGCCCCCGCCCCGGCGCTGTTTTAAAACCCCTCAGACACCGGGCCCCAAAAATGGCCACGGCGTCTAATGAACGCCGACGTGCCCGGCACCGATCGTACGGTCATCGGCACCGCGCCAAACCCCCCCGAAAACCGGGCATGGGGTGGGAGCCTTTTTAAGGCTCCCTCACTTACCCTGGGGGTTTGCCCCACTTCCGTCCGCAGGCAGGAATGGGGAAACCCCATCTTTTACACCCTAATGCTTGCCTATCAATGCTTGGTTGTATTAACAATTCCCCCCCCACCTATGGCCCAATACCATAGGTGCCTCAATGTTCAGTAAAAAAAAAAAAATAAATAAAGTTTTAAAGTACAAAAAAAAAAGTATTTAAAAATTCAAATCACCCCCCCTTTTCCCCCCCTTTTTACAAATAAAAATCATTAAAAAAAAAAAAAGTTTCACATTTTGGTATGCCCCGCTCCAAAAAGTCCCCTCTATAAAAATATAACATCAATTTATCTCGACACTGACACCGGGAGAAAAAAAAAATTCCAAACGCCAAAAATTTTGTGTTTTTTGGGGTTTTTTTTCCGTCACAAAAAAGGGAAATTTAAAAAAATTGAAAAAAAATTTTGAAATCATTTCCCAAACTGCTAGCATAAAAAGTCCCTTTCCAGCCCGCAAAAAATGCCCCCTCACTGCGTCCGTAGGTTTTTAGTACAAAAAAGTTATTGGCCCCGCAACAAAATGGCGCCGTGGCGCAAATTTCAAAAAAAATTTTTTTTGGGAATTTTTTTAACGCCCCCAAAAAACATAAGGGAAAACCCTACATTTTTGGTTTTGGGCCGGGAAGGCGTAAAAACCCTTTTAAAATACAAAAATTAACACATTATATTTACCGAAGATTGAAAAGCCGTAAAAGCAAAACCCCCGCAAACATGGCAAAAATAAAAAAAAATTCACAATTTGGCCCCCCTTTTAAAATTTTTTGGGGGTTTTCCCCAGTAAAAATTCTATAATAAATTGAATAACAACCCTTAGAAAGTACATCTTGTCCCACAAAAAAAATAAACCCATTTTCTAGGGAGGGGGAAAAAAAAAAGTTATGGCTTTCAGAAGGCGAGGAAGGGAAAAAAAAAAAAGGGGAAAGTGTTTAACCCAAAAAAACCGCCCGGTCCTTAAGGGGTTAAGCGGGGGTTTCTGCTCTTTTTAGTCAGAAAATACACAGCGTTTTAAAACGCCACATACTAGTTAATTTTTTGGGACTCATTTCTTTTGGGGCAATTTTATATCCAAGGGTTAATTAAGGGGTGTTTTGTGCTATTGTAGTCAGTAAACAAAAAGTTTTTTTCCACCCCCAAAGAAGAAAATTTTTTCCGGGACATAATTTTTTATTTGAAAAGTAAAAATTTAAACATGTTTCTGCCTTTTGTAGTCCCGTTAAATAAACGGTGTTTTTCAATGCCAAAGAAAAAAAATTTTTCCCCGGTTTGGAAAATTTCCCGTTAAAAACAAAAAATTTATATCTGAAAGGTTTAATTTTTTTTTTGTTTCTCTTTTTTTTAAATCAGTAAAATTCATGGCGTTTTTAACACCCACATTTCCATTTAATTTTTTGGGCCCGCTCCCCTTCTTTTGCGCAAAATTTTTTATCCAAGGGGTTTTAAATTTAAAAGTGTTTGGGGGTAAATTTTTTTTCAGTTTAAAAAAAAAGGTGTTTTTCAAAGTTTAAAGAAGACATTTTTTCCTGGTTATTCCTTTTGCATAATTTTTTATCCAAAGGGGTTTTAAAATTTGTGTTTCTGCTTTTTTTAAATCATTAAAAAATACCCCCGCATTTTAAAAAACGCCAAAATACCCATTTTTTTTTTGGCAGCTCCCTTTTTTTGGTTTTCCAATTTTTCGTATAAATTCCCCCTGGTTAATTTAAACGTGTTTGGGCCTTAATTGTAGCCATTTTAAAAGAAACAGTGTTTTTTTTAAAACCAAAGAAGAAAAAATTTTTTTTGTAACAAAAATTTTAACCAAGGTTTTAAAATTTAAAATTTTGGGGTTTCCCGCTTTTTTGGGAAGTCAAAAATAAACTTGGGTTTTTTCAACGCCAAAGATAAAAATTTTTCCCCTGTTTAATTTCCCGTAGCAAAATTTAATCCGAAAAAAAGGGTTAAATTAATGGTTTTTTCCCCGCTTTTTTTTCAAATTAAAAAAACGGGATTTTAAAAAAAGCCACATTTCGAGTTAAATTTTTTTGGGACTCATTTCTTTTTTCGCCAAAATTTTAAAACCAAGGGTTTTTCCCAACCTTTAAATGGGTTCCTTTTGGGGAGACATAACCCGGGATTTGTAATTTTCATATACAATTCCCTTTAATTTAAAAAAGGGCCCGACATTTTTGAACAAACCGTATTTTCAGACAAAGAGGTGGGGGGCCTTTACAGTGAGTGGCAGGGCAACCCCAAAAACCCCCGAGCAGGGACAGGCCAAAAACAGTAAGGGGACATCGCAGCAGGGGTCACTCGGTGAGGCCCAAATGCCGGTGTCATCTAGCGTCCATTTTTTTTACCAGCAACCCAAAAGGGTTCTTTAAAAAGGGTTTGACCCAAAGGGCAAACCACTTCCCCCCCAGATAAAATCTGATAAATAAGATGGGGAAAGTTCTCCAAACATTTGATTCCCGTGACTTTTCCCGACAAAATTTCGTTTCCCGGGCCAAATTACCCTTGGGAAAAAAAAACGCGTTAAAAAACAGCAAATTTCCCCGGCTGCAAAGGAAACCTGCAGGGTTTTCTGTAAAACATTTGTGCCATGCTTAAATATTTCAGAGGGAGCTTTTTTTTTTGGGGGCTTTATTACCCATTTTGGGTTTTTGTATGGACATTCATAGTGCCCGCCGAACCCCCTAAAACACTTCACTATTTAAAATTTTCCCCGGGGACTTAAGAGGGCAAAAAATGACCAAAAAAAATCAAACGGGAATTACCGGATAAAAAATCATGGCAGCGCAGCCCGGAAAAAAACAAACTTTGGGGGTCAGGGGGAAAAAAACAGTGACAAGTGTGAAAGGGCACGGGGAGCAGCCCCAGCACAACATGAGGCAGACAATGGGACAAAAGAAATTCTGGCGTGGCAAAAAAGTAGAGGGCCCCAGAGTGGGACAATGACAAGAGAGGGGAGGTGACGGGGTCACAGCATTAGGTTTAGAGAGTTTTTACAAAGACATTTTGGAGGGGACCGCACAGCCACAGCAGCAGCATGAGGAACAGTGGGCCCAAATACATCCTTTGGAAGGTTTGGGAAAAAAAAGAGTAGGCCACAAGTGGCACAATGACACAGAGTGGAGAGCACGGCGCAAAAACAGCAACATATGCAGACAGTGGTACAATGACATTTTGGAGGTGGCAAAACAGTAAGTGGGCCCAGAGAGCACAATGACAGAGAGGGGGGTGACACGGCACCCACACAGCAGAGTCAAGAGTGGCCCCAATGACATTCGGGAGGGGGCAAAAACAGGGTAGCCACAGAGTGGCACAATCACATGTGGGGGGGCCGGGCAGCGCAGGCAGCAAAGTCATAGATGGCACAATGACAGAGTGTGGGGTGGTGAAATACCACCCTGGTAAAGTTTGGTGGCAGATGGAGAAACTGCAGCAGATTTCATCAGGCGGGGGGCGGCATCAGAATAGGGGCGAGGCAGATTTTTTGAACCCAGACCATTTTTCACATTTTGGGTGGGGCCCCTCAGGGCTGATGTATCTGACACCTAAGGCATTGGTGTGCAAATCCTGGCCGATCCTCCTGTTCTCTTGAAAAAGGTCAGTCATTCCACATTTTCCCGGGTGGACAAGGGGGTTCCCTTGGGTAATGATGGCCCCCGTCGCACTGAACCCCCTCTAAATCCACACTACGGGCCGGGCAGGAAAGCTTCTCCCTGCAACCGGCAAGTTGCAGCCAACATCCATTTTGGCTCCCCATATCCAGCGACTTCTAAGGGGGCAGATGCGTCCAAGTAGGCCACGACCTGTTGGTTCAGGGTCGCTCCGGTCCGCTGCTCTGCTGCGGCGACTGCCCCCCCCTCCACTAGGCGGGTGAAGGGGGCCTCATCTGACTCTGACAAATTGCTGCTGATGGGGGCTGGTACGCTCCACCCCCCCCACCTTCCCCCAGCACCGCGGCAGTAGTACGTGAGCGCTGAAAACCCCCCGTCTGACCTTACAGGGAGGGACATGCCCACAAGGGGACGGCCAACTGACCTCGGGAGGATTTCCCATAGTAATTTAGTTTGCCTCCCTGTCACAGCTGGGGAAAAAATCCCCAATTTGGGCTGGTAGCGGGGTCCCAAAAGGGTGGGGAGCCCAAAATCTCCCCTGCCGATGGGGACTATTTGGCTGTCACTAGCCAGGTAAAAACAGCATGCGCGGGCCCTGCACAAGTGACTACGAGGGGGCTCCCCGCCTCCTCTCCCACGTAACTGCCATGGTGCTGCGGGTTTATCGCCTCAATTTAAAGTCTCCTCCTCAATGGCCTCAAAAACGGCGGTGTCACGCATGACTGCCACTGTCTGACATCAAAGCACACAGGGGGGTACCCTGCCGCCTGGACATCAAAAAAATCGTTAATGGCCTTTCTCTGTTCATACAAACGGGTCCAAAATTGCAGGCTGGGAAATTTCCCAAAGGGGGGAAACATTGCAAAATCAAGTGTGTTGGGGGAGGCCTTTCTGCCGGGTGCAACCGAGGAGGGGGTTTTCCTGGGTTAAGGGGAATGATGAAGGCATGCACAGTTTTCCCGGGCCCTTTTCAAATCTTCTGAAGACGTGGAAGACCAGGAAACCTTTTCACAACCAATTGAACACAGCGCCCTGCGGCCCATGGACCAACCCCCCGGTCAGCGCGGGCACCCTGTTTCCCCATTGTCCGTCACCCTGGTTCCGATTTGCAGTTGGGGCGAAAAGCCAAACACATTTCTTTCTACATACGCAGACATTCCTCCCCCGGTGACTTGTCCGCGAGGGAAGCCAGACTAGAACTGCTACACCAAAATGGCACTACACATTGGGGTGATGGAGCAGTAAAATTTTGGAGGCGAGATATGGTGGTGGTGGGAGGAGGCGGACATTGGCGCAGGAACCGCAGTTTACAACTTGAGGAGAAAGCGGCGTCCCTGCCAATTTGTTGGTGTGCCGGGGCAGGAAGCAAATTCACCCGGGGGGCCCGTAAAGGACATGTACTGGCCCTGACCGTAGTTCAGCTCCAGACTACTGCTGCTGTGCACCTTGGAAAAAACCAATAAGCTAAAAGGAGGGCCCCCCTTCTGTTTCTACATATTAAAAGTGCTGGTACGCCTTTTTGGGGAAAAAAAAAAATTTAAAGGCTTGGAAATTTCCATCTGGGCTCGGCACAACCATTATTCCGAAGGTGCAGATCCACCATTTGGAAAGGGGGGGACTGCATACAACAACTTGGAAAGGAGCACAGTCACTTCTGCACCTTAGGATGGTTGGACACATACTGTTTCTTTTTGCAATCGCCTCGCGAACGACGCTGGGCCATGAGTACGAGAAGCAGAGCTTCTGACGGAAGAGATGGCAAAGAAAAAACATCCCCTTCTGCAGAGGTGGTGGATCTTGACTGGCTGCAATGGCATGCGTGCCACGGGGCACTGCTGCTGTTGGTGGCGGCAGGATGACCACCCCCCTCTGAGCCAAACGTTTCCCCCCAGGCCACCGAGGGTGGGCTGCATGTGTTGGGCGGGGCCGTGTGCCAACTTAGCCCCCCTGGCCACGCCCCTTTTCTGCCCCGATTCTCATATACCCATATTCCTCCTCCGTTGTCAGAAAAGAATGCCCCCCAACCGCCGAGTAGCTGATTTTACCCCCCAACGCTCCGCACGATGACACTTCTGCCGCTGCCCGCTGACCCCTGTGCCGCTACTTTTTTTGGGCGCAAAGCGGCCCAAAGGCCGCTTTTGCCCCCGACCTCACACTGCTGCTATCCCCTGACTCACGGGCCACACAACCCACTTCTGGCTGCGCCGCTCCCGACCGAAAACTGACACCCCTTTCCTGACGATGATGAAGCCCTTCCCCACCCGGCTCCCAAGTCGGGCGGGTACACATCATCGATTTGTGTTTCATCGTCACTGCTGCCCCATCACCAGTTTTGGTATGCAGAGGCGACCCCCCCCAAAACCCTTTACCCCCATGCCACAACATTGCAGCCTACTGCAAGAAGCAAGGGATATTGGCCACTTCTTCACTCCCCTGCCACTGCTCTCCCAATTGTTTATCCCCGCTATATAGTGTCGCTGAGCCCCGCCACATAGTAGATCTCTGGCTGAGGGAACCGGATGGGGGCAGAGGGCGGGTTGAGGACAGGTGAGTGCCCCGGGCCCGCTCCCGGCCATGCCAACTAAGGGGTTGTGCTGACGATCCCACCCACTCTTCTGGGGGTTTTCAATGTCATCTGGTAGGCAGCGGATGACCTAGTCAACAAATCAAGAACCCTTGGGTTGCTGGTCAACACACGGCCGCTAGATGACAGCGGCAGTTGTGGCCTCACCGAGTGACCCCTGCTGCGACGTCCCCTTGCTGTGCTGCCTCCTGGGCCTGCTCGAGGAATGTTTGTGCCGCTGCCACTCGCAGGTGAAGAGCCTTCCACCTCTCTGTCTGACATACTGTTTGTTCTAAAATGTACAGACACTGTTTGATGAAGATATTCCCGCATAAAGATAAATACACACCTGTATTTGACTCCAAATGAACCCATTTAACAAGCTTGGGTAACCCTTGGATATATATTGCGCTCCACAAATGGCCAGGAAAAATTTACTTGTATGTGTCGTTTAAAAACACTGTGTATTTTACTGAATATAAAAGCACAAACAGGCTTAATTAACCTTTGGTAATGAATTATGCTACAGGCAAAATGTCTTCTTTGGCAGTGAAAAAGAACGTTTCTTTTAGTGACCACAAAAGCAGAACAACGCTTAATTAACCCCTGGATCTAAATTGCGCAAAAGAAATGAGCAACCAAAAAATTTGCAGCTTTGTTGCGTGTTAAAGTGGCGTGTATATTACGGTACACAACAACAGAAAAACTTGTAATTAACCTTCCATTATGAATTATGCTACAGGTAAAATGTATTTTTTGGCGATGAAAAAGAAAGTTTCTTTTAGTGACCACAACAGCAGAACAACGCTTAATCAACCCCTGGATGTAAATTTCGCAAAAGAAATATGCTGCCAACAATTACCAGCTTTGTAGCGTGTTAAAATGGCATGTATTTTACGATACACAACAACAGAAAAACTTGTAATTAACCTTCGGTTATGAATTATGCTACAAGTAAAATCTTTTTTGGCGGTGAATAAGAACTTTTCTTTTAGTGTCCACAACAGCAGAACAACGCTTAATTAACCCCTGGATGTAAATTGCGCAAAAGAATTGAGCAACCAAAAATTACCAGCTTTGTAGCGTGTTAAAATGGCGTGTATTTTACAGTACACAACAACAGAAAAACTTGTAATTAACCTTCGGTTATGAATTATGCTACAGGTAAAATGTCTTTTTTGGCGGTGAAAAAGAACGTTTCTTTTAGTGACCACAACTGCAGAACAACGCTTAATCAACCCTTGGATGTAAATTGCGCAAAAGAAATATGCTGCCAACAATTACCAGCATTGTACGTGTTAAAATGGGCGTGTATTTTATGGTACACAACAACAGAAAAACTGTAATTAACCTTGGTTTATGAATTATGCTACAGGAAAAATTTATTTTTTGGCAGTGAAAAAGAACGTTTTTTTAGTGACCACAACAGCGAACAAACGCTTAATTAACCCCTGGATGAAAATTTTGCGCAAAAGAAATGAGCAACCAAAAATGAAGGGGTATTTGGATTGAAAAAACCCTTTTTTCTTTAAATGAGTACAACAGAACAGGCTTAGATCCCCTTGGATATTCAATGTGCTATGAGCAAATAGCATTAAAATGTATATGCAGCTGCATTGGACGCACACTGGACTTCAGTTCCAATACCCCACAAAATCAAATTAAACGTAAGAGAAGTAGTCTCTGAGACCCAAACTTGACACCCCCAAAAATCGCTGTATAAAAATGAGTTCTTTAGTAAGAGATATCATAAGCAGCCGCGGCAGCACCTTCCCTAACTCAGTACAGTGAGAGCGGTATGAGCTCCCCCGCGTCGTGCCCGGACTTATATAGTGCGGTGACGTCACCCGAATCCCGCCGGTCCCCTGATTGGCTTCATCTCTGCACATGTCATGTAGGCTATGCCCTTCTTCCTCCCAGAGTGCTTTGCCCCCCTGTAACGCCATGTGCTCGCATCATTTTTTCAATAAAAAGCACACTTCGTTTTAACCGAAGTACCCCAAACTTCGAATTCGTTCAGAACCGAAGTTTTCCTGAAATTCTAAACGAAGTCCACTTCGTTAGAATCAATTCGCCCATCTCTACGGATAACCCCAGCCAAGAGTCGGTGGGAACATTAGAATAACAACCCTTAGTTGGCATGGTCCGGGAGCGGTCAGCGGCCCTCACCTGTCCTCAACCCACCTCTGTCCCATCCGGTTCCCTCAGCCAGAGATCTACTATGTGGTCTGGGCTCAGCGCCACTATACAGCGAGGATGAACAATTTGAGGAGGGCAGTCAGCAGATACTTGGCAGCGAAGAAATGGGGCAATATCCCCTGCCTCTTGCAGTAGGAAGCAAAGTATAGATGTGGAGAGTGGCATGGGAGGTCATGTTGTGGGGGTCAGCCTCTGCATACCAAGACCTTCGAGGAGGACAGCAGTGAAGATCAAACAATAATCGATGATGATGTAGCCGACCGTACTTGGGAGCTGGGTGAAGCAAAGGATTCATCATCGTCAGAAGAAGAGGGCGTCAGCCTGCGCGTCAGGCAGCGGCGCAGCCAGCAAGTGGGTTGTGTGGCTGTGAGTCAGCAGGGTAGCAGCAGTGCGAGGTCAGGAGCCAAATGGCCACGGGGTAGAAAACCCGCTTCGCAGGTCCAAGAAAGTAGCGGCACAGGGGCTCAGCGAGGCAGCGGCGGAAGTAGTCACTCAGTGCGGAGCGTTGGCGGTAAAATCAGCTGCTCGGCGGTGTGGCAGTTCTTTGCTAAGACAACGGAGGAGCCGAATATGGATATATGTAGAATCTGTGGGCAGAAAGTGAAGCGTGGCCAGGAAACTAATGCTGACACCATGGCCCTCTGTCAATACATGCAGCGTCACCATCTGGTGGCCTGGGAGAAACGTGGCTCAGATGTGGTGATCCATTCTGCCGCCACAGCAGCAGCGCCTAGTGGCACGCATTCCATTGCAGCCAGTCAAGGCATCACCACCTCTGCAGAAGGGAGCTGTTTCTCTTTGCCATCATCTCCCAGTCCAGATGCTCCAGCAACTCGCTACTCATGGCGCCAGCAGTCATTCAACGAGGCGATTGCAAAGAGACAATAGTATGCGTCCAACCATCCTAAGGTGCAGAAGCTGACCATGCTCCTGTCCAAGTTGTTGGTACTGCAGTCCCTCCCTTTCCAAATGGTGGACTCTGCAACGTTCAGAGAACTAATGACTTGTGCCGAGCCGAGATGGAGAGTTCCAAGCCATAATTTATTTTCCAAAAAGGCAGTACCAGCCCTTCACAAACATGTAGAACAGAAGGTGTGCCAGGCCTTGAGCTTATCGGTTTGTTCCAAGGTGCATGGCAGCGCGGACGTGTGGAGCTGTAACTACGGTCAGTGCCAGTACATGTCCTTTACAGCCCACTGGGTGAATGTGCTTCCTGCCCAGCCACACCAAAAAACTTGGACAGGAGACGCCGCTTTCTCCTCCACGTTGTCAAACTGCTGCTCCTGCGCCAATGTCCGCTGCCTCCTCCTTCACCACCACCACCATCTCAGCCTCCACAAGTGCTGCTCCATCATACCACATGTGTAGGGCACAGCGGCGTCCCGCAGTTCTAGAACTGGCTTGCCTCGGCGAGCGAAGTCACACAGAGGAGGAACTGCTCCACGTCATGCAGCAAGAAATCTATGTACTCCCCTGTGTAAGTTTGATGTCAGCCAGTGGCAGCTCATGCACCTGAGACCATTTGAGGAGGCCACGTTATTTGTCAGTCGCCAGGACTACGGGATGAATAACATCATTCCACTGCTTCATGTCCTGGAACAGATGCTGAAAAATCTTTCTGAGCATGGGACTGGAGACAAGGCGACTACATCTCGCGGCAACATGAGTCCGGTGGGGGCTGAATTGGAGGAGGAGGAGGAGGACATTGGAGCACAAGCATTGTCTGGTGAAATTAGTGGTTTTTCTACCCAGGTGACAGGAGCGGAGGAGCAGGAGCAGCTGGAGGAGGTAGATGGAGATGAAGAAGACGAGGCAGATGACCCGCAAGCACTGTGGCAGTATACAGTGGAGATGGAGGCAGGGAGTCCCTCAGACTCACTTGTGCAGCTGTCCTGCAGCCTGCTGATTTCCCTGGCTAGTGACAGCTGAATAGTCACTGGCAGAGGGATGACGTCTGGCTCTCCACCCTTGCTACTGGTCCAAAATGGGAGCCTTTTTCCCAGCTGCTGAGTGGGAGTACAAAATCAAATACTATAGGAAAATCATCCGTAGTCAGTTGGCCGCGCCTATGTACGGCATCGTCCCTCCTCTGACAGGTCTGACCGGGGGGTTCTTCAGTGCTCACGTTCTACTGCCACGGCTGCTGTGGGAAGGAGCAGTACCAGCTCCATCAGCAGCAACAGAAGTCTGGAGTCGCTGATGAGCAGCTTCCTTCACCCGTCTAATGAGGAGGGCACTCGCCAGCAACAGCAGCAGCAGGACGTGGGGCAGACCCTGAAACAACAGCTTGTGCCCTACTTGGACAGCACTCTGCCAACCCAGTTAGAAGATCCGCTGGACTACTGGGCACCAAAAAGGATGGTTGCCGCAACTTGCCCAGTTTGCGTGGGGAAACTGTCCTCCCACCATAGTGTGGCATCAAGCGGGGGTTTTAGTGCGGGGGGGCCCCGTACCCCCAAGGGGAAACCCCTTGTCCACCCGGGAAAAGGAACGCTGACCTTTGTCAAAAGAATCAGGCGTGGACGGCCCGGGTTTTCCCCCCCACACCCGTGCCCTTTGGGGTCAGATTTTTCACCATGGGGGGCCCCCACCAAAAATTTGAGAATGATCGGGGTTCAAACTACCCCGCCTTTGCCACTATTCGATGCCGCCACCCCCTTGGGCCCCATCTCTGCCCTTTTTTCCCCTTGCCTACCCCCATCTTTACAAGGGGTGGGATTTCCACCCACCCCCACACTCTTAAAAGTCCCCTCTTCCCATTTGCTTTTGCTATTGTGGTCCGTGACCTCTGCACTGTGTCATTGTGCATCTCTGACCTCAGGCTGTTGTGGTGCCGTCCCTCCACCCCTGTCATTTGCCACTCTCTACCTCTGCTCTTTGATGTGGGTGCCCTCACCTACATACCTTGTCATTGTGCACTCTTGACCTCAGCTGTTTCTGCTGCCGTGACTCCAAAACCCTGTCATTTTGCCACTGCCTACCTCAACTGCTGCTGTGGTGCTGCCGTGACCTACACACGTGTCATTGTTCCACTCTGTGGCCTATCAGTTTTTGCCACCCAAAATGTCATTGTTCCCCTGTTGACCTCATGCTCTGCTGTGGGTTGCTGTGACCTCACCTGTTCATTGGCTACTCTCCGGTCCCGGGGGTGGTATATCTCTTGGGAACGTTCATTCGTCCATTTTTATGGAAAAAAAATTTTTTGTTAATCCCCTTGATAAAGAAGATTTTAGATAAAACAATTCTAAATGTAAAACAAGGGGGGATTTATGGGGCTATGTGTACCGCCCCAAGATCTTGGGGAAAAACATACAGGAGTTTCGTCGTTCAGATTCGAAACACGAGTACTATTTAAAATAGAGGTGAAAAAAAGAAGGGCACTTTGCAGGTTGGGGTTTTTTATTTTTTCTCTCTGAATAATGGAGGGCTGACCCCGGAAGGGCCCTTTGGGTCATTGAGAGGAAAGATGGATAGGACTGCCCCCTTTGAGCCCCCGTTAACGTGGGGGCTTAAACATGTTTTTGTCAGATATGTGAACCGAGAGTCCAAAAATTTTTTCATGTATGTAGATAGATAAATGCTTTTTAGGATTTCGACGTATGTATTGCCCCTTTTTTCAGAAATGTGCCCCTGGGGGGCGGGCTGTGTTGTACATGTAAATTAATTTTCCGCACCCGCCTGGCACCCGGTTTGCATAGTTTTTTCAGAAATGTTTTTTTTTTTGAAAACATAATTATACTGGTGTACATTGTTTAACCTTTGGGAAAAGGGGGTGCCCTTTTTTGGGTTTTTTCCCCGCCCACTCTCACAGGGTGTCATAAAAGGGCAGCTTTGCAGGTTGGGTGTTTTTTATTTTTTCTCCTGAATAAGGAGGTCGGGACCCCGGAGAGGCCTATGGCTCGATTGAAGGTAAAGATGGGTAGGAATGCCCGATTGAGACCAGTTGAAGTCGTGGGGAGCTTAAACTGTTTTGATCAGATATGTGAAAAACCAAGTCTCAAAGGGTTTTTTTTGATATAGATAGCATAAATTTTTTTAGGTTTTTTGCGGGGTGTATTGCCCCTTTTGCAGAAAGTGCCGCGGGGGGCGGTCTGGTGTGTACATGTATAATTACATGTGTGCCGCCCCCCTCCCCGTGGACCCCGGTTTGCATCGTTTTTTCAAAATGTTTTTGTGGCAGAAAAAAAACGTTTTTTACTTGGGGTAATTGATTTTTTCCTATATGGAAAAAGGGGTCTTCCATTTTGGGTTTTTGTCCCCCCCCACTCTCCAGGGTGTCATAAGAAGGGGAGCTCTGCGGTTTGGGTGTTTTTTATTTTTTCTCTTGAAAATGGAGGCGGTGACCCCCGTGAAGGCCGATTTGGGTCGATGAGAGGTTTAAAAATTGGATTGGCTGCCCCATTTGAGACCCCGTTAAGTCTGGCAGCTTAAACATGTTCTATCATGTATGTAACCGAGAGTTTCCCAAAGTTTTTTTATGTTATAGATAGCATAAATGTTCTTTAGGATTTCGACGTAGTGTATTGCCCCTTTTTGCAGAAAAGTGCCGTGGTGGCGGGCTGTGTGTGTACAGATAATTTCATGTGTGCCGAGCCCGCCCTGGGACCCCCGTTTTTCATAGTTTTTTCAGAAATGTTTTGTGTGGAAAAATCGTTATTTGGTGTACAGAAAATTTTTCCTATATGGAAAGGAAGGGGTGCTTCCAAATTTTTTTTCTGTCCCCCCCCTCTCACAGGTGTCATAAGAAGGGCAGCTTTTTCAGGGTTGGGGGGTTTTTTATTTTTTCTTCTGAATAAGGGGGTCGGTGGCCCAGTAGAGGCCGATTGGCTCGATTGAAGGTAAAGATAGATAGGACTGCCCATTTGAGACCCGTTGAAGTCGTGGGCAGCTTAAACATGTTTTGTCATGTATGTGAACCGAGAGTCTCAAAGTTTTTTCATGTATGATAATAGCATAAATCTTCTTTGGGATTTGACGAGTGTATTGCCCTTTTTTCAGAAATGTGCCGTGGGGGGCGGTCTGTGTGGAATGTATAATTACATGGTGCCGAGCCCCGCCAGTGGGACCCCGGTTTTTTCATATTTTTTTTTAAAAATGGTTTTTGGGTGCAGAAACATACGTTATATGGGAATTAGTTTAACCCATATGGAAGGAAGGGGGGCTTCCATTTTTGGGGGTTTTGTCCCCCCCCACTTCACGGCTGTCATAAGAAGGGCAGCTTTGCAGTTGGGTTGGTTTTTTTTTTTTTTCTCTGAATAATGGAGGGCGGTGACCCAGTAGAGGCCGATTGGCTCGATTGAAGGAAAGTAGGATAGGACTGCCCGATTTGAACCCACGTGAAGTCGTGGGCAGCTTTAAAAATGTTCTGACGATAGTGAACCAGATCTCAAAGTTTTTTCAGTAATAGAAGCATAAATGCTTTTTTAGGGTTTCGACGTGTGTATTCCCTTTTTTCAAAATGTCCGCGGTGGCGGTCTTGTGTGTACATGTATAATTACATGTGTGCCGCCCCGCCAGTGGGACCCCGGTTTTCTCGTTTTTTTAGAAAAAGTTTTGTGTCAGAAACAACGTTATACTTGGTGTAATTGTTTTTAAACCCATATAAAAGGGAAGGGTGCTTCCATTTTGGGTTTTTGTCCCCCCACTCTCAAGGCTGTATAAAAAGGGCGCTTTGCGGTTTGGGGTTTTTTTTTTTTTTTCTTCTGAATAATGGAGGTCGGGGGACCCGGGGAGGCCCGTTGGCTGATTGAGGGTAAAAAAAGGGTAGGACGCCGATTTGAACCCCGTTTAAGTCTGGGGGCTTAAACATGTTTTGATCATAATGGAACCCGAGAGTCTCAAAGTTTTTTCATGTATGATAGATACATAAAGCTTTTTTAGGGTTTGGTAGTGTTTTGCCCTTTTTGCAGAAATGTGCCGCTGGTGGCGGATGTGGTGTCAGTATAATTACATTGTGCCGCAGCCCCCCAGTGGCACCCCGGTTTGCTACTTTTTTCAAAATGTTTTTTTGTGCAGAAACATCTTAACCTTGGGGGTCTTGATTTTAAATATGGGGGAAGGGGTTTCCCCTTTTGGGTTTCTGTCCCCGGCCCCCTCCACGGGGGGTCATAAGAAAGGGCAGCTTTGCAGGTTTGGGTGTTTTTTTTTTTTCTCTTGAATAATGGAGGTCGGGTGACCTGAGAGGCCCGATTTGGCTCATTGAGAGGGAAAAATAATGGACTGCCCGAATTTTAGACCACGTTGAAGTCGTGGGGAGCTTAAAAATGTTCTGATCATGATATGTGAAAACCAGAGTCTCAAAGTTTTTTCTGTATATAGATAGCATAAAAGCTTCTTTAGGATTTTTGACGTAGGTAATTGCCCTTTTTGGGAGAAAAGTGGTGGTGGCGGTCTGTGTGTGTCATGATAATTACTGTTTCCCAGCCCCGCCCTGGGCCCCCCGGGGTTTTCATACGTTTTTTTTTAGAAATGTTTTTGGTGCAAAACATACTTATACTTTGGTGTACATTGAAATTTAAACCCATTGGGAAAGGAAGGGTCTTTCCCTTTTGGGTTTCTGTCCCCCCCCACTCTCACAGGCTGTATAAAAAAAACTTTTCAGGTTGGGTGTTTTTTATTTTTTCTCTCTAATAAGGGGTCGGTGACCCCGTGAGAGGGCCCGATTGGCTGATTGAGAGGTAAAGATAGGATAGGCTGCCCGATTTTTAGACCACGTTGAAGTCGTGGGGCAGCTTAAACAGTTCTGATCATGAATGTGAACCGAGAGTTCAAAGTTTTTTCATGTTTGAAGATAGCATAAATGCTTCTTTTGGGATTTCGAGTAGTGTATTGCCCTTTTTTTCAGAAATGTGCCGCTGGGGGCGGGCTGTGTGGTTTCATGTTTTAAATTTAAAGGTCCCAGCCCTGCCAGTGCACCCCGGTTTGCAAAAGTTTTTTCAAAAAAGTTTTTTTTGGCGAAACAATGTTTATACTTGGGGTACATATTTTAACCTTATGGAAAAGGGAAGGGGGCTTCCCATTTTTTGGGGTTTTTGTCCCCCGCCCTTCTACAGGCTGTCAAAGAAGGGCAAACTTTGAGGTTGGGTGTTTTTTTTTTTTTCTTTGAAAAAAGGAGGTCGGGGACCCCTGAGAGGGGCCTGATTGGCTCGATTGAGAGGGAAAAATAGGTAGGACTGCCCGATTTGAGACCCGTTGAGTCGTGGCAGCTTTAAAATGTTCTGTCATGATATGTGCCCCGGGTCCAAAGTTTTTTTTTGTATGATAGATAGCAAAAATGCTTCTTTAGGGGTTTCGCGTAGTGTATTTTGTTTTGCGAAAATGTCCGCTGGTGGCGGTCTGGTGTGTACTGTATAATTACATGTGTGCCCCACCCTGCCAGTGGACCCAGGGTTGCATACGTTTTTTCGAAATGTTTTTTTTTTGTGGAAACATCGTTATATTGGTGTACATTGATTTTAAAACCCATATGGAAAGGAAGGGGGGTTCCATTTTTTGGGTTTTTTGTCCCCGCCCACTCTCACAGGCTGTATAAGAAGGGCAGCTTTGCAGGTTGGGGTTTTTTTTATTTTTTCTCTTTTGAATAATGGAGGTCGGTGACCAGTGTAGGCCTGATTTGGGTCGATTTAAGGTAAAGATAGGATAGGATGCCCCATTTTAGACCACTTGAAGTCGTGGAGCTTAAACATGTTTTGATCATATTTGAACGAGATTCAAAATTTTTTATGATGATAGATGCTAAATGCTTTTTTTAGGGATTTACGTATGTATTGCCCTTTTTTTCAGAAAGTGCCCCCTGGTGGCGGTCTGTGGTGTTACGTAAATTACATGTGTGCCGCACCCTGCCAGTGGCACCCAGGTTTGCATCTTTTTTCAGAAATGTTTTTGTGTGCGAAACATACGTTTTAAAATTGGTGTACATTGATTTTTAAAAAAATTTTGGGAAAGGAAGGGTGCTTCCATTTTTGGGGTTTTGTCCCCGCCCACTCTCACAGGCTGTCTAAGAAGGGAGCTTTGCAGGGTTGGGGGTTTTTTATTTTTTCCCCTCTGAATAATGGAGGTCGGTACCCTGAGAGGGCCCGATTGGCTCGATTGAGAGGGAAAATAGGGTAGGACTGCCCGATTTGAGACCACTTGAAGTGGGGCAGCTTAAACATGTTTTACATATATGTGAACCCAGAGTCTCAAAGTTTTTTCATGTAGAAGTAGCAAAATGTTCTTTAGGGATTTTTACGTAGTGTATTGCCCTTTTTGCAGAAATGTGCCCTGGTGGCGGGCTGTGTGTGTACATGATAATTACATGTGTGCCGCAGCCCCTGCCAGTGGCACCCGGGTTTTCATACGTTTTTTCGAATGTTTTTTTTTTGCAGAAACATACTTATACTTGGTGTTTTCATTGATTTTAACCCTTTTGGAAAGGAAGGGGTGCTTCCATTTTGGGGTTTTTGGGCCCCGCCCCCTCTCACAGGCTGTCATAAGAAGGGCACTTTGCAGGGTTGGGTGTTTTTTTTTTTTTTCTCTCTGAAAAATGGAGGTCGGTGACCCAGTGAGGGCCTGATTCTCGTTGAGAGGTAAAGATAGGTAGGACTGCCCCATTTTAGACCACTTGAAGTCGTGGGAGCTTAAACATGTTTGACCATGATATGTAACCGAAGTCTCAAAATTTTTTCATTTTGAAGATAGCATAACTCCCCAAGCAAGAACACTTTTTGGAATCATAAGGGCGAAATAGAGGTGCAAAAATTTTTTGGGGCATATTGTGAAAAAGCTAGGGGAAAAAAAGGGCGATTTGGATGGGGTTTTGTTGAAAGAAGACAGATGGATACAAGACCAATACATTAAACCAAACCTAAATGAATTTTCATTTTGGGATCTATTTAAATCTTGGTTTCCCCTATATAATGTTTTTTTGAAGAAACATGATAATTGTTTAAATAGGGGACAAGTGATAAGCACAGTTGAATATATGACTATGGAAATCGAGTTCATATATTTTTTTTTTTTTTTTTTTCCCCCTCCCTTCCAATTTCCCTCGCCCCCTTCCCCCCCTCCCCTCTCCTCTCCCCTTTGCCTCTACGTTTTTTCCTCATTTTCCCCTGGGTCCTGAAAATGTGACGATATCCCGTGGGGGCCCGGTTTCTTTTTAAAAACAAATTAGGGATGCATGAAATTTTGCTTTTGCAAGGGACTATTCATGTATGTACCATTATGTAGGATTTATTGTTTCGCTTGCGGCCGTTTTAGTGTAAACGGATGCAATAGATGCAATGGCATTTGAAGATACTGGATTATTGCATGCCCCCAGTTTTTGCACCTCCCTTGTAACGTGGTGGATTGAATGGCAGGTGACCCGTAGGGAGAATCTTTAATGGGGAACTTGTGGGTAAACTGGGGAGGAGGGAGGACTAGCCATAGAGCCCACACATTATTAAAATGAATAGAATATTAAAATGAAAAAAGAAAGGGGGGGTTTTATGAATATAGTTTGAAAAAATACTATATAGTTTAAGGGGGGCCTCAGCTCTATTGGAAGAATATGCATATTACAATATGGGAGAAGTGCTTTAGGGAAGAAATATGACAGGGGTCTATTGTAAGTGGAGTTTAGATTCCCAATGAATGTGCATATTAGATATTGAAGAGAAGGGCTTATGGGAAATTTATAAAGATGGCAGTTGCTTTGGGGAATTACACCTTATTTGCTTAGTTCATTTTAGGTGAGGCACGAGTTTCAATAATGTAGAAAATTTTTGGGCGGAAAACCCTCCAGTCAGGGGTAGGTTTTTGTTGTGCAGTGCATTTGGGAGGGGCATTACGGGAAGAAGGGGCACAAACCCTTTTTGGAGATGAAGATTTTGAGAAAGGTTTTTGGCTCATGAGAGCTGGTGGCAGTTTCAGCAGGATATGTTATGAGTGTGCGCGCGGAAGGGGGGGTGGGTTTTTATGTGGATTCTTTGAGGTAATTTGGGGGCACCTAAGGGGTGTTTTTCTAACATGATAAAAAGGAATGACTCGACCACTGTGATCGGACCTCTAAGCCCTTTTTAAAGCCGGTTTTGCTGCGAAACATGTCGGCAGGTCAGATATATTTTAAATTGTGATCTCTCCCCTCGTCTACAAAGGGCACCTGCTCAGACGGGTCACAAGGGGGGCTTATTTTGTTCTGTGTCTATGAATTTGGGACGATGCCCAAATAGTTGGCTTGGAACCCTTACTGGGGGTTTAAATTTTTTTTTTTTTTTTTGTATAGATAAAAAAAGGCCCCCTGTTAGTAGGTGGGTTCACCAACTTGAAATAGAAAGGGGGGGTTTTTCCCCCCCTTTTCAAAGCAAAAAGGGTTAAAAGATGGGTTAGAATCAGGGTTTTTTAAAAATGTGTATAGAGGAAGAGTTAGATATAATAAAATTACTTTTAGTTTTAACAATAGAGAACTGAAAGTTTTAAGTTTGCCTTGGCAAAATAGTAAATATTGTGCCACTATCTGACCTCAGCTCTGCGTTTCTACGCCCTCACCTCCCCCCCCTGTCATTGCATCTGTGGCCTACTCCTATTTTTGCCACCTCCAGAATTTGTCATTGTGCCACTCTCTGACCTCATGCTGTTGATCCTGCCGTCACCTCCACACTCGGTCATTGTGCCACTCTGTGGCCTACTCCTGTTTTTGACACCTCCAGAATTTGTCATTGTGCCGCTGTCTGACCTAATGCTGCTGCTGTGGCTGCTGCCGTGACCTACACACTCTGTTATTGTGCCACTGTCTGACCTCATGCTGCTACTGTGGCTGCTGCCGTGACCTCCACACTCTGTCATTGTGTGACTGTCTGACCTCATGCTGCTGCTGTGGCTGCTGCCGTGACCTCCACACTCTGTCATTGTGCCACTCTGAGGCCTACTCCTGTTTTTGCCACCTACAGAATTTGTCATTGTGCCACTCTCTGACCTCACGCTGCTGCTGGTTGATGACATCATCTCCACACCGTGTCATTGAGCCACCTTGTGGGCTCCTGATGTTGCTGCAACCTCCAGAATTTGTCATTGTATCAGTCTGTTGCCTACACATGCTGCTTCCAAGTGACCGCTGTCTCACTGGAACACCGTGTGGTTTCTTAATGTTGTTTCCACCCTCCACCATTCTATGATGTTGCCACTATATTTGGTTTTTTCCCCCTTTTTTTCACCTGTCTGAAAAGGGAAAGGGAAGGATCAGGATGTCTAGCCAAAAGCACTAGTGGGTACAGAACACAGAAGACATGCAAATATCCCATTTTCTGGTCATCTCTGTTTTGGATCAACTCCCGTTTGTTTTTGGCCCTTTGCAATACTGATGGGTTATTTAAAAGATTGCCGAAAGCGGACACTGGACGGATGAAAGGGAAGGGGAAAATGATCAGAATGCAACGCAAATTACTGCCGACACCCTCCTCCAAATCATTTGGGGGGACCTCTACATGTTCAGCGTTTAACAAACAGGTTCTGTCATATTCTGTGACGGTTTATTAAAACTCTGGCCACATGGAGTGACCCCTGCTGTGACGTCCCCTTGCTGTGCTGAGACCTGTGCTGGCTCCAGTAACCTACTACTGTGTTCTTTGAAGCTATGGTAGGATCTTGGCCCTCAGCTTGTTTTTTTCCAGCTGGCGCTGCCATGACTTTATCAGGCTGCATTCCTGCTACAGTTTTTTGGTCAGTTTTGCCCCTGTAAGTGCCCAGGGAATTTTAGAGTGAAGCTATTCTAAGAGTGGTGGCAGTCATGTGTGTGTCATACTAAAACACAACATTGTATGAAGACCAAACCAAGCTCCCTCTGCATATTTAAGCAGGACACAATGTTCTACAGCACCCTACAGGCTCTGTGCAGCCAGGAAATAGCTGTTTTTTTAACGCGATTTGTCCCAAAGTAATTCAGACCGAAACGGATTTTGTCGGAAAATTCTGCAAAGTCGGCGACCTGAATTTTTTAGAAATTTGCCCATCTCTAAATATAATATTTATAACCATATGCTAACAACACTAACTATGATACTATAATTAGTGAGTAGCAGAAGATTCTTAAACATCAACTAAGCACTTATACATATCCTTTAAATGTTACTTTCCCATGTGTTTTACCTGTGGTGATACAAGATCATCAGGGAATGTACGGAAAACAAAAAAGTCCAACAACGAAGTAGCTATGGACCACAGTAGGGAAGATACTACTCATGATACCCAATTGTATAAGGGCAGATGCATGATAGATTCACTCCAGGTGGGAGTCATAGATAGAATGCCTCAAAAAATAAAACACCATAAATGGTATCACCAAAACTGTAACTATCTGTACTTTAAAAAGAACCTATTAATAATCCCACACAGCAAATATGTAACAATATAAAGGTAGGATACTTCAATATTTCATATACAAATCCATAGAAACAAAGGTTTATGCCAATAACCATGTCAACATTTCTAAAAAGTGTTTAAAATGCATAATAAATCTGACATAAAGCATATCAGTCAGTATTTTGCTGCAAGCAGCACCAGAATTATGGCACAATTACTGTTATAATTCTGCAATTTCTATTGCAATATCCACTACACTAATTAATATCAGTCATTTCAGTATACCTGATTTTGAGACATTGTCCTGCTTTTTGCCCTATCAACACAGCCTTATATTTCAAAAATGACTTATTTCAGCTTATGTTGGAGTATTGTTAATGCGTTTACTCTTCCAAATGAATGGACAAGACCCTTCGTTGGAGGGTGTGGAATTAACCCCTCAGCTGACGCGATCTTTCGCAATCGCAACAGCTACGTTTGCTCCTTCTGTCCTCAGTCAGAGCAGCTGCCGCACAATCGCGGCTGCTGTCTGCTTACCTGACAGCCCGGATGCTTTACAAAAAACAAGCAACTATACAGCTCTGTACACAAAAAAAGAAAAAAGTTATGGCTCTCAGACAATAGCAATGCAAAAAAAAAATTCCTGTTTGAATAAAATTGTTTTTGTGTAAAAACAGTGAAACATAATAAATAAACAAATTGGGCATCCGCAAATGGTGCCTAAAGAAAACCATAATGAAAATGAGAACCCAAAGTCCAATAGGTGCTCCTCCTATTCTGATGCTTGTGGTTCAGCCAAATAGCGCATTAGGGCCACATAAAAGATATTTCTAAACATGGTAGAATTGTTGAAATCAATATTAAGTTGCATTTCCCTGGTCACATCTACTGTGTTCCTGTTAATAATGGATTGAAATGGAAAATCTGCAAAAAAGAGAAATTTTGAAATTTCATCTTCACTTTGCATTAATTTCTGTGTAACACCTAATGGGTTAAATAAACTTCCTAAATGCTGATTTTAAATACTTTAAAAGGTGCAGCTTCTTAGATGGAGTCATTTATGGGGATATCTAACATACAGGCCCCTCAAAACCACTTCAGAACTGGATTGGTCTTTAAAAATATCAATGTTGCAAATTTTCTTCAAAATGTGAAAAATTACTACTACATTTCTAAGCCCCCTAATGTCATAACAAAATAAAAAGACATCTAAAAAATTATGCCAATCTACAAAAGAGATACGGTAGATGCTAGTTATAAACTATTTTGTGGTGAATAACTATCTGTCTTGCAAACAGAAATTTTAGAACTTTAAAAATGACTAGTTTTCCAAATTTTCACAATATTTTGATATTTTTTCACAAATAAAAAAGGATTGTATGGACCAAAATTTCTTATTAACATAAAGCACAATGTGTCATGAGAAAACAGTCTCTGAATTACATGGATAGGTAAAAGTATCAAAATTCTCACATAAAGTTATTCTCACATAAAGTGTCAGATGTTAGATTTCAAAAATGGGGCTCTGTCAGGAAGGTCGAAACTGGCTGTGTCATTAAGAACTGAAAGAAGCTCCTTTTTTTTTTTTTTTTGCACACAGAATCACATGCTGTATTAAGAATATGTATATAGTTGAAGTTAAGATTTGAACCACATGGTGAGCATTGAAAAATTTCATATATACTGACAAATGCTGCACTACACTACTGAGACCTACAGCCGTTTAGTCTGCGCTGGTTTTCATACATCTGGGTCATAGCTCTTAAAATATAGTGCCAGTGTAGAAACACAATTTTCTAAAAAAAAACAATTTTATTATGTAGTAAAACATATAAACTACATATATCATATAGAAATAATTCCACAGCACACTTGGGTATATATGATATGGGGGAGAAAAGGTACCAGTACCATTGTGTATGCGTCACAATCAACATCTGGTCTGTCTATCACACATTGTCTCCTCATTATATACTCTCTGTTTATCTTTTCCTTTTCCCCCTCATGCTTACTATACTCTCCTACCTTCTTTAGAGGCCCACTCCCCCTTACGGATTCGGACACTTCTTAGGGTATGTTCACATGATGTTTTTTCGTCCGTGTAACATACACATTTTAACTGCGTATTTGGATCCATCTGTTGCTCCCCAGATAGACCCAAACACACAGCTAACAAATAGCAATGTGCTTTTACTTTGCTTTTAACACGAGACACGCATCAGCGTTCAGACGAGTGATCGCTGATGCGTTTCTCACTGCATCTTTCGGAATGTTCCAAGAATTGTCCTGTCAATTCTTGGTCCGAAAGATGCAGCAGGAGCCCTATTTAAAATGAAAGGGTGCGCTCCTGCTGTATCCAACACGCAACCAAACACGCAGCTGCATGTTGGATATGTTTTGGATCTGTTTCACATGCGATTGCTGCAGCGTTTGTGGATCCGATTTTCGGATCCAACACGGATCCAAGAATACAGTGTGAACATACCCTTACTCTTGAGTCTTTTCTTCTCTATTCCCCCTCCCCTTTACCCTAGCCTTCTCACCACCCCTTTCCACCCAACTACTACTCTCTTCGTCCTTCCTTTGAATACTCTCTAGTTATCGCCACATGACCAACTTAGGTGCTCAATTTTGTTTCTTACAGTGATCCTACTGAGAAAGGTTGCAGTGACAACCGAAATGTTTTACATGCGATCACATTTCTTCAGGCTATATATCCTTGTTATGTACTAATACTGTTACTTATACTAATATATGGAAATGAAATTATTTAACCTCCTTATGTAACCCTTATTGAAACAATATAAACTACTTACGCTTAATATCATATATACCCAAGTGTGCTGTGGAATTATTTCTATTATCTGTACCAAGAGTTGCAAGCACCAATATTTCCCTTCCAAGTGGCTGGACATTATATTTCTGTACATATATTTAATATCCTCATAATTGTACCTACTGTATGTAGTAAAGTCTACAAAAATCTACAAAAAACAGTTTTACCTCAATTTTGCGCTAATTATTAAAGGAACAACCACTTATCAAAAATATGCCTTCAGGCTAAAATATAACCTTTATTGAGATATGCAAAAAAAAACGACCAAAGAACCCCTAGAAACCCAAAATATGAAAAAGACCTAGGAAAAGGGGTTGGGGTCCCGCCCTGAAAAGGGAGCCCCCACCTCAAACCCTAATACACCAAACCCTAGACAACCCTAGTCTCCCAAAGACATATAACGATACATTCCTAAAGGAAAGCAACCACACTACAAAATAAAGAAAAAATTAAAAATAGAAAACAATAAAAAATAGACAAAAGAGGTAAAACTGAAAAAATCTATATAAAAAACAAAAAGAAAAAAGACAAAAATTAAAAATTTTTAAAAGGGATCCCGAAATAATAGGCACAATGATTATGCTGTAAAAAAGGGGGCAACTTACTATAAGTTAAATTTGAAAAGATAAACCAATTAAATTTCTTTGGGATAAAAGACATAAAAAAACGGGACATCGGGGAACAAAAAAAGATTGAAAGAATATCAGAGCAAAAACTTACGTCCCTTAAAATAATATAGTCCATCAGGACTATCTTAAAATGTGTTTTTTTGGGGTTTCAAGATCCAAAAGGTTAACCACTTCCGTTAGACCCCACTATGTCCTACAAAAAAGAATTAGACCTCCTCTTACGAGATGCATTATCTCGTGAACTTATTGACACTAACGAATTTTCCTTTATTACCCCCTCAGACTGCCACATTCTGGTTTAAACCTAAAATTCCAAAAATGTTTGGGCACAATTAAAAGTAACCATTGTTTCGGGTATAAATAATCTTACCCAGAATGTAAGATCCATCCTATCTCCTTTTGTCACAGCGTTGCCATCCTTCATTAGACATACCACCGACCTTCTTCTGAAATTAGGTAGTATGCTCATCGAACCAAAAGTATGGCTCTGTAGCATCGATGTAGAGGCCCTTTATAGTTCCATTCCACACGAATTTGGTTAAAAGCAGTTCAGTCATTTTTGGACACTAGGAACAATTTTTTTTTTATGATCAAGAAAAATTTTTTTCTAAAAAATTCTCCTTTTGTCCCTTTCTCATAACTTTTTTAATTTAATAGTCACAAACACACCATACTTACTTAACCGTGATAGGGGTAAAAACCCTTATAATGGAATGAATTTTGGGTATACCAATACAATTTAAACCAAAACAACTACAGGGTTAAAAACACCTAGAAAAAAATACAAAAAAATTAATTTTTAATCAGAAGAATAAAGTTTGGGAAAGAAACAAAAAAACACCTAAATATACCCTATAAAGGACCTGTCTACCTCAAAAATGGGGAAATCGCCCAATAAGGGCGCCCCACACTGGAAACCTAAACAACCCCTGCCCTAGTACTTTAAAATGAAAAAGAGAAGAAAAAAAAAAAAAAAAAAACACATATTACAAAGGGGGTGCACAAAAAAAAAAAATGCTGGATAAATAACAATAAAACAGAAAATAAGTTTGATGTTCAAAATATATAATTGATGTGCGCATAGAAAGATAATCAATAACCATAAAAATTCCAAATTCCAACGCGTTTCCCCCCCTAGATACTGGGTTCATCAGGGAAAAAATTGGTTGATAAAAAAAAGGGAACATCAAAGAAAAAATTAACAAGATGTTGCAAAAATATAATACGTCCCTTAATATGGAAAACAGGGCGGGTAAGATAGAGGGACGGGGTCCGGAAAAGTATGTACGATCCCCCCTATCTGTTACTGGACAGGTCCAAGCAGAAAACAAATTCATTGAATACAAGCACAATATAGCCAGGCAAATTGACCCAATTAGTATCAGCCGTTAGCACCCCTTTACTACCACGAGCCCTGTAGCAAACGCCCAAAAAAAAAAAAAAAAGAAATGTTTCAAAGGGGTTGAACTACAAAAAGGTTCCGGCATACAATCCGGAAAATGCCCCCATGAAAGTACAGTAACAGGGGGGAGAAAAAACAGTTAAATAACACATAGACCCAAATGCAATGTCGCTGTCCCCCGGGCATGTCAGCCGCCGACGGCACATATAATGAACGCCCCTAGCAGATGAGCCGAGGCTTGGAATAACGAAAATAAACATACAAAATGGCGTGAAGGCGCTAAGCATATTTTATAAAATTTTAAAAACGACCCCTATAGAGCAAAAAAGTTTGTATGCAGCTAAACAGTTGTTATTTGTGTAAACCATATAAAAGACCGATGAATCCATAAGATACTATAGAGTTCTAATAGGTATATACAAAGTGTATATTACCGAAAAATGGCTTATTTTAAAAACTGAACCCAAAATAGGGATATTTGAGGTGTTTTTTGTTTTTTCTTTCCAACTCCTTATTCATTCTGTTAAAGTTATGTTTTTAGTATCTTTTTTCTAGTAATTTAATAGTCACCATTTCCCACCAGCCCGGGGGACGGTTTTTGGGGAGTCCCTGTGCTCCCTCATACGCAAATCTCTTCCCGGGCTGGTGGGAGAATTCCATTGTTTTTTCAGAATAATACCAAGATTTATCAGAGAATATTTTATTTCCAATCATAGATTTTTATTAAAGATTTTCAAGAAAACATTAAACACACTCTAATAAAGCAGGCATTGTACAATATGAATGAGAAAAAAAACAGCCTTAAACAAATGGGTGAAAAAGCCATTACAAAACAAGACAAACTTATTAAAAATTTACTATAAAACCTCCGGACCCCGCAGAATAATTGGGGTTGGACAATTTTTCCGACAAAGGAGAAGGGGAGCGAGCAAGAAGGAGTTCGACCAGTAAAGTGGCTAGTTGGGGA
>JAODAL010018783.1:0-73808 GCA_025379985.1 Phyllomedusa bahiana
CCACGCTGTGTCCCAGTACCTCCAGCTGTTCCCATATCCTCCAGTTGGTCCAGTATCCTCCACGCTGTGTCCCTACCCTCCCCCCCTGGTCCCATTATCCCCACTTGTTCCCGTATCCTCCTTGTGTTCCCAGTATCCTCCACTGTGCCCCAGTATCCTCCACCTTGTGTCCCAGTACCCTTCCATGCTGTGTCCCAGTATCCTCCACGCTGTGTCCCAGTATCCTCCACGCTGTGTCCCAGTATCCTCCACGCTGTGTCCCAGTATCCTCCACGCTGTGTCCCAGTATCCTCCACGCTGTGTCCCAGTATCCTCCACGCTGTGTCCCAGTATCCTCCACGTTGTATCCCAGTATCCTCCACGCTGTGTCCCAGTATCCTCCACGCTGTGTCCCAGTATCCTCCACGCTGTGTCCCAGTATCCTCCATGCTGTGTCCCAGTATCCTCCACGCTGTGTCCCAGTATCCTCCACGCTGTGTCCCAGTATCCTCCATGCTGTGTCCCAGTATCCTCCATGCTGTCTCCCAGTATCCTCCATGCTGTGTCCCAGTATCCTCCATGCTGTCTCCCAGTATCCTCCATGCTGTCAGGGTCTCTACAGGAAGCTGCGGCCCATACATGGCAGTGTGTGTGTCATTGTGTGTCTGTGTGTGGTTGGTTGTGTCAGTGCTGCCGGTTGCTAGGTAACTGTCGCTGCTTTAATTCCTATATTTAGGGGTTTTCAGAATAAGGTTGAAGTTTTTATCACACGACGGTCTCTTACAATGCAGAATGAGCGCTCTCTCAGGGTGACAAGGGTGAGACGCCCCTGTATGTCTCGTCCATCCTGCTGTCTCTCACCCCAGTGTGTCTCCAGCAGTCGTGCTGTCTCTCTATCACTGCAGATGTGGGGATTCCAAGCCCTGTTCTGTATGATATTGTCGCCCCCCGTCTTCTGTGTCTGTCCCCTCCATCACCCCGGCTCCCCTCTCACCTCCGTCTATTATAATCTCTCCGCACCCCCTCACATCTCCCCATCTTCCCACACTTTCTCCTTCCTTCTCCCCCTCCTTCCCTCGTTGCCATCTCGCCTCTGCTTATTCCTCTTTCCCATCCTGTTTGCTCCTCTCTTCCTATATGCAGATAGGCGCCCAGTATGTATATATGTCCGCCCCACCACCAGCAGGTGCCTGTCCTCTCTGTAACGTCCAGCCGAGATATATTCATGTCTAGGGATGGGTTTATTCTGCATGTAGTCCACACGTATGCTCTGTCTATCTCTCTATCTATCTATCTATCTATCTATCTATCTATCTATCTATCTATCTATCTCTCTATCTATCTATCTATGTATCTCATCTGTCTATCTATCTATCTATCTATCTATATATCTATCTATATCTATCTATCTCATATCTATCTATCTATATCAATCTATCTATCTATCTATCTATCTCATATCTATCTATCTATATCTATCTATCTAAATATCTATCTCATATCTATCTATCTATCTATCTATCTCATATCTATCTTTTCCCTATCTATCTATATTCTATCTATTTTAATCTAATCTATCTATCTATATCTATCTATCAAACTCTATCTATCTTCTATCTATCTATCTCAACTTCTATCTACCCTATATCATCATCTAATTCTATCTATCTATCTATATCTATTTCATCTCATATCTATCTCAATTATCTATCTGTCTCCTATTCTATCTCATACTATTTTAATCAAACTATCTCATATCTATCTATCTATTCATATCTATCTATTTTATCTATCTATCTATCTCATATCATCAAATCAAATCTATCTATCATACTATCTATCTTCTCATATCTACCTATCTATCTATCTATCTATCATCTTTTATCTATCTATTATCTCATATTATCTATTATCTATCTAAAATCTATCTCTATCATACCCTATCTATCTATCTATCTATCTATATCTATCTATCTATCTATCTCATATCTTCTATTTTAATCATATCTATTATCCATATCTATCTTCTTCTCTATCTATCTATTTATCTATCTATCTATCTATCTCATATCCTATCTATCCTATCATCAAATCTATCTTTCTATCTATCTCATATCTATCTCATCTCTATCTATCTAATCTCTATCTATCTCCTATTATCTATCTACAATCTATCTATCTATCTTCTATCTATCATACTTCTATCTATCTTTCTATCTATCTATCTATCTAATACTCAAAAAAAAATTACTATTTCCTTCCTATCTATTTCTATTTATCTATCTATCTCATATTATCTTTCTATCTACTAATATCAAATCTTAATCTCCTATTTTATCTATTATCTCATATGTATTATTATTATTATTATTATATTATCTATATCTATCTATCTATCTCATATTTATCTATCATCTATATATTTACATATCTATCCCCTTTTTTATCTATCTATCTATTAATCTATCTATCTATCTTCATCTATCTATCTATCTATCTATCTTTTCCCTATAAATCTATTTACCCTATCTATCCATATCTATTTCCCCTTCTTCTATCACATTTATCTATCTATCTATTAATCTCTTCTATCTATCTATTATCTTATTATTATTATCTATCTATCTACCCCATATCTACTATCTATCTATCTATTATCTATCTATTTTCTATCTATCTATCTATCAAACTCATCTATTTATCTATCTATCTATCTATCTACCCCTCCATTTAATTATCTATCTATCTCATATCTATCTTATCTATCTATCTATCTATCTCATATCAATCCATTTTATCTATCTAATTATCTATCTTCATATTCTATCTATCTTCTCTCAATATCTATCTATCTATCTATTTTATTCATTCATACCCATCTATCTATCTATCATCTATTTTCTATTATATCTATCTAATCTATCTATCTATCTATCTACCCTTCTATCTATCTATCTATCTCATCTATCTATCTATCTATCTATCTATCTTTTCTATTTCTATCTATCTATCTCATCTATCTATCCCATATCTATCTATCTATCTATCTAATATCTATCTATCTATCCCCACCATCTCTCTATCTATAGCTATGCACTTGTGCTATATCTATATATACGATGTGCCTCCTTGTGCCATACGATGCTGCTCCATCTTCTAATAAACTCCTCTCCGGGTTGCTCTTCCCTCGGCCGGTGTTGTGTGGCGTCGCCCTTCTGTATTTTCGGTGACCCCCGTGTGTGCATCGCTCTATGTTCACTGTATTGCGGTTCTCGGCGTTGTATGTCCCCGGCCTCACGTGTTGTAGAACATGTGACCGGGGTGGCACTGACGGGCGGCCTATGACATGTTGTGCTCCTGGTTATTGACCATCTCGTGGTCAGCGACTCATTTTCCATGTAGGCACAGTAGGCGGCGTCACTTGTTTGGCCACCCGCTCTCCCTTCTGACCCCAGTAATATACGTGCACGCTCGGCTCGGCTCAGCATGCATGTATTCTTCACCCCTGATGTAAGAATCGTGTTTGAATCCTTTCTTACCCTTGAAATCTACCTCCAGGGAGTTAGGACTAGTGATGAGCGAAGCGTCAAATGTTCCAACTCGAACCCCATTAAAGTCAATGGGAGAAGATGTTCGGGTTAATTTTTATACAGGTGAGAAGAAGCTGGAATTACTATCCATAGTTAGGACCAAGGCTATCTGTAATTTCAAGGCCCCGTACAGCTGAAGCATTTGGGCCCCCGCTCTTTACCAGTTTCTATCTTGCACCATATCAGGGGGCCACTCTTTTAACATTTGATCAGGGATCCTCACAGGAGTCCTGCCACCACTTTCCTGATGGCACCCCTGGTTAGGACACCCCTTAAACCCCCTGCTGTAATTGGATATTTACATCTGATGTGTGTGGCCAAGACTACCCGCTGAAGGGATCATACATATGTATATCTAACTATGCACAGTGCTGAGCGAGGGGGCGGGGCAAATTTAAAGGGGTTGTCCATTATTTGAAAAAAGGGCTGGCAGGGGTTGAAAGAAGAAAAAATACCCTTAAAGGGGTTGTCTCACTACAGGGATTGCTTCTTTTTATGTTAAAGATCTTGCAAAAACAAGTCACATGGTAATATGTGTCCATTAACAGTGTCCTACCTATTCATAGTTATCCCCTCTTGTATGGGCTGCATCAGCTCATCAGGTCGCTCTAGCTACAGACCTGTTTGATTGCTCCTGATAGGCTGCCAGAACTGGTTGCTATAGCTACAGACCTGTGTGATCTCTTCTGATAGGCTGCCAGAACTGGTCCCTATAGCTACAGACCTGTTCAATCTCTCCTGATAGGCTGCCAGCACTGGTCGCTATAGCTACAGACCTGTTCAATCTCTCATGATAGGCTGCCAGCACTGGTCACTATAGCTACAGACCTGTTTGATCTCTCCTGATAGGCTGCCATCACTGGTCACTATAGCTACAGACCTGTTAATCTCTCTGATAGGCTGCCAGCACTGGTTTCTGATAGCTACAGACCTAGTTTTGATTGCTCCTGATAGGCAGTACATGCCACTGATTCGCTATAGCTACAGACCTGTTCAATCTCTCGTGATAGGCTGGCAGCACTGGTTTCTGTTGCTACAGACCTAGCTTCTACTGCAGCCTAATAGAAGCCAGTAAACATGCCCTTGAATTCAAAGTAGTAGTGTAGTGAGACAACCCCTTTAACTCACCTGTGAAGCCCATCCAGTGCTGCTCCTGGTGCTCCCCACCAATGGCGTCACAATTAGTGATCATGTGACACTGCAGCCAATCGCCGGCCTCTGGCATCACCTGTCGCTTATACGGGCAGAGACCACTAAGGCCAGCGACTGGCTGCAGCATCATGTGACCATTGAACGTGATACTATTGGCCAGGAGGAGTAGGCGTCGAAAGTTAAGGTTTTCATTTTCTGTTTTTAACTCCTCCCAAAAATAAGAGACTTCTTTTTTCCAAATAATGGAGAACCCCTTTAAGGCTGCAAGATGAAAATACATTACAATGTTTTATTTTACTTTATAAGAGTAGACTAACATTTTAAACGTGTACATAATGTAAAGGGGTTGTCGCACCATGCTGTTTCACAGAGCCACAGCCAGCTTCAGATTCACACGTCCTGGTCAGGCTGTGGGCTGGTCTACAGCAGTGCCTGACATGTCAGCTCTGCTGTTCCTGTTACAGTGTGATGAACAGAGGAGGGTTATAATCTGTAGTGCACAAGGCTACAGAACTCTAAGGGATACAGCTCATCATTAACTTAGGTAAACAAGCTCCTGTGCTAACGATAAGACTTAGCAGGGAGTGACTTACCATGGTCAGATGGCAGCTTGGAGCAATCAGGTAAAAGAAAGAGCAGAGAGAGAAAATATTCTTTACCTCCTGAACAAAGCAAAATCTAAACAGCAGTGTGTTTGATAATAGTCTTCATTTACCTTTCCCTACATGTTAAAGGGGTTTTCTTACCATGCTCTTTCACAAAATCAGAGGAAGCTTTAGAAATTCAATGCTTGACCAGGTTGTGGGTGGTTCTATAGCAGTAATTAGTATATTTAGCTCCTCTGTAACTAGCTGAGCCTGCTACAGTGACATAAGTGCAGGGGATTTAATCTGTAGAAAACAAAGCTACAGAGCTTCTAGCAGTGAAAACAAGTGCTTGTCAAAGGTAAACAATCTAATCTCGTTAGAGATAAAGACTCTGCTCCGTCCGACCATGGCGACATCATTCCCTCCTCTCTGTCTAATCGGGAAGGGAGATATAGATGATAACCTAGAGGCACTTGTGTGCACTCAAAGCAGATAAAATCTCCCTTATTTCCTGACCAGGGCAATATCAAAAGAGCAATGTATTTAGTAAAAGTCTTCATTTACCTGTCCCAATATATTGAAAGCTAATCATTGTAGTGAGAAAACCCCTTTAAGGTATTGCCTATACAGTATATGATTACCAGTGTCTAACTTATCTTAGTTACTGAAGATATGGTCCATGGGGTTCTATATTTAAAGGGGTATTCCAACCTGAGTTGGTGGCAATCAATGGGGTCTGACCACTAGAACTCCCCCCACTCCGGTTGCCAGGCCGCTTTAGACCTTGAATGGAGGTTGGTGGTCCATGGTTGATTACCACTCCATTCAAGTTCCTTCCAGTTGCACTCTTGCAGCCTGGGGAACAAGGGACTAACGTTCCCATACTGGTGATTGGAGAGGGTCCAAGGTGTTGGATCCCCATGGATCTAATACTTATCACCTTGACATAGTTGATAAAGGGTTCAATGGTTTGAACAATAAACCATTATAATTCATCCACATTTCCAGGTGATGTCCACCATATGACCACAGTTACACAGTGTTTCCCTTTATTTGACCCACTTTTCTTTCACCAGAAGACGTTCTCCACCTAAATATGATTAATAACACTGGATGAGATAGGGAAGGACTTGGTCTAACTGCTATGACGAATAACCCGTCTCAGAAGGAAGCATCAAATTTGAGATCAGTTACAGATTAATTGTCGCATGCCGACGTTATGGTAGTACATAGGAACTATTCTAGATTCAACTAAAAGTTTGTCTTCCAGCATCAGGATATATTTTACTATATTAAAAATGTATAGCCCCCATCCTCTGATGCATTTCGAGACAGGTCTGTAGGATATACAATGAGGTGCAAATCTGCTCACCTGAGGCCTGTTGACCAACAGGTCATAAAGACTGTCTACATGTCTGGTTTTGGCCTATAGATAAAGTCTTCCTGTCACTCTATTTAATTTCTATGGCCACAAGAGGTAATAAAGTTGGCGACCAACTATGAATGGTGGAATCCAATGTTCCCTATTACTGATGGGGGTACCATGTAAAATTCCCTTTTGTTGACCAAGTGGGCACTGTTCTTCTTGTTGACTCATGAGATCATTTGAGATGTGCTCCTCAGAGTTGTTCCTTAGTATATTGATGGTTCCCCCTTTACCTCCATTAGTTTAAGTTTCCATGTTGAGGCTACCACTAGAGGAGGGGTGTCAAACTCATTTTCACAGGCCTTTGAAGGGCCTTCGAGGGTGGCTAGGCTGCCTGGATGGGACTGACAGAGTTGAGTTATATTCCGTGAGTTGCTGAATAAGGCAGTGTGGAGGTGCATGCCAGAGTTACGAATACAAGATGGTGCCCACTCCCTGTGCTGATGGCACCAAGCGCTTGCTGTGTCCTCCAGGGAAAGTGGAGAGCTGGTCCTTCTGCATCCATATATACGTCCATTCCTGCCATTCCTTGCTCTTCAAAAGCCACATAAAATGAAATTACGGGCTGAATTTGGATAGATCTGTAGACTATATATGAGAGGTAAATCCTCTTGAAGATTGTGTCCACCTGGGGCCTGTTGACCAACATGTCATGAAGACAGTCTACATGTCTGGTTTTTGGCATATAGATCAAGTCATTCCATCACTCTGTTCAAGCTTTTGTGGCCACAAGAGGTAATAAAGTTCATTATTCAAGATTTTTTTCCTGTTGGGGACCATCTATTAATGGTGGAGTCCAATATTCCCTGTTAGTGATGGGCGGCACCATGTCAAATTCCCTTTTGCTGACCAAGTGGTATTGGGCACTGGTCTTCTCGTTGACTCATGAAAACATTCAAGATTTGTCCTCATTAAATGATTGGTTCCTCCTTTACACCCATGAGGTTAGGTTCCCATGGTGAGGATGAAACTATGCCTAAATGGTTTATGGCCAATGGGCACATCATTATATAGTTACATAGTTAGTACGGTTGAAAGAAGACACGTGTCCATCAAGTTCAACCAAGGCTGGGGAAAATGTGGGTGAAGGGAGAGAGACAAGGATTTTAAGTCCAGCCTCCCCACGGGTTTAATGCCCGGGAAAACCCACAAGGCAAGAACCAATCTGCTCCAGGGAGACCCCATCTGTGACCCCAGAGCCGCCACCAGCCAGGATCCAGAATTTTACATAGCAACATACGCTTTAAATATTCTTTAGTTTCAGCTAGTTATCTAAGCCTTTCTTGAAACTCTCTACAATTCCTGCCGTGACCAGCTCCTCAGGTAGGCTATTCCACAGATTCACAGTTCTTACAGTGAAAAACACACTCTCCTCTGGAGATTGAATCCTTTTTTCTCTAGCCAAAGGGAATGTCCCCTTGTCTTTTGAGGGGGCTTCACTTGAAATAACTTTCCCCCGTACTTTGTGTAGGGACCATTTATATATTTATATAAATTAATCATGTCCCCCCCCCCGAAGCCGTCTTTTCTCAAGACTAAATAAGTCAATTCTACTAACTTCTCCTCATCAATAAGATGCTCCATTGCCCTTATAAGTTTTGTTGCTCGTCTTTGTACTTTGTCTCGCTCCATTACATCTCTTCTATAATTATGGGCATGTGTGTATCGTGTCATCTACACGTGGCAGCCTCATTGTGGAACTTTTTACACGGGGCATTTAATGGGCCAATGAGCGTTTGTAGGAATATCCATTTCTGATAATCGTCCATTGCAAAAGACCCTTCAATAATGAAGGAACCATCTCTTATGTGTAGACTGATCACATCTTGAACGATGAACCTTGAAGGTCAATGGCCACAATAACAATTGTAAATTTTGGACAGTCATTTGTGTGACCATTCAGCACCCGATATTTTGGCCAATCCATTTCGAGAAGTCAATTCATGCTCCAAACAGGCGATTGTGGGCCCATGTGATAGGAGCTTTAGGGTGTGTCCACATGGCAGTATGCAGATACCGGCCGGGATTTTGACATTGTTTCAGTGGTTTTGGAAGACGGTTCTGTCCCCCAAAACCACTGACATGTTCATGTTCTGCCCCAAAACTGGGTGGAAGAATGAACATGTTCTAAGTGTTTTGGAACTTTCAAATCCGAAAACCGTCTGTAAATCCGACCGAAAATCCTGCCGGGGGGACATGCCCTTACTTTCTACGTCTTCCTTTTCTATTGGCATATGATAGGGGTGTTCCAAACCGATTTTCACAGAGGTCCACATCAACATTATCATTGCCCTCGGAAGGCCGATTAAGAGCCCTAGAGGGTGGCTAAGATTCTTGTGTAGGGCTTCCAGAGCTGTGTCACTGCCTGCGAACAGAGTGGTTTGGTGGAGCCCAGCGGAGCTCTGGGTCCAAGATGGCACCCACTCCCTTTACTGGTGCCATGACCTTTGCCAATTACTGGCTGCTTCCTTCGGGAAAAGTGGAAAACCGATTCTTCTTCTTCTGGGGGCCTGGTCTATTCTTGCTGTCTAAGTTCTTGTAGACCAATAAAATGATGCGGCGGGCCGGATTCGACTGGTGGGCCTTGAGTTTGGCCCATGTGGTATATGAAGATTAGGCTAGAGTAGGGACCATGTGGTCTACATTTACTAGTAACTGTGGTATATGAAGAGTTGATTTGGGCAGTTTCTTGAAGTGGTTTGAAGATTAGGTCAGAGTAGGGACCATGTGGTCTACATTTACTAGTAACTGGGTAATATGAAGATTTTTTTTAAAAAACCCAACGGGTTTTAAAAAAGGGGGGAAAAAAATTTTTTTTTTAAAATTTTGGGGGGAAAACCCCGGTTTTTTTTTTTTTGGGAAAATTAAACCTAAAACCATTTTTTGGGGGGAAAAATTTTTTTTTGGGAAAAGGGGGGGTTTAACCCTTTTTTTTTTGGGGGGGGGCCCCCAAAAACCTTTTTTTAAATTTTTAAAAAGGGTAAGGTTTCCGGTTTTTTTGGGGAAAAACCCCAAAATTTCTTTAAAAAAATGGGGGGGGTTTCCTTTTTTTTTTTAAAATTTTTGGGGGGGTTTTAAAATTTTAAAAAATTTAAAATTTTTTTTTTAAAAAAAAAGGTTTTGGGGGAAAAAAAGGGGGGAACTTTTTTTTTTTTGGGGGGAAAAAAAAGGGGGGGGGTTTTGGGGGGGGGGGCCCCCCCAATTTCCGTTTTTAAAGGGGTTTTTTTAAAAAAAATTTTTTAAAAACCCCCCTTTTCTTTTTTTTTTGGGAAAAAAAGGGGGGTTTTTGGGGGGCTTTTTTCCCCCTTTTTAAAAGGGGTTGGGGGGGGCCCCAGGTTTTTTTTTTGGGGGGGAAAAAAAATTTTTGGGGTTTTTTTTTAAAAAAAAAGGGGGTTTTTAAGGGGGAAAAAGGGGCCCTAAAAAAAAAAGGGGGGGGGGGGGGTTTAAAACCCCAATTTTTGGGTTTTAAATTTAATTTTTTTTAAAGGGGGGGGGGGGGGGGTTTTTTTTTAAAGGGTTTTTTTGGGGCTAAAAATTTTGGGAAAAAAAAGGTTTTGGGTTTTTTTTTTTAATTTTGAAAAAGCGGGTTTTTTTTTGGGGGGGGGGGAAAAAAAAAAATTTTTAAAGGGGAAAGGGAAAAAAATTTTTTTTTGGGAAAAAATTTAAAATTTTTTTTTTTTTTTGGAAAAAAAAACCCGGGTTTTTTAAAAAAAAAAACCCCTTTTTCCCCCTTTTTAAAAAAAAACCCCTTTTTTTTTTTAAAAAGGAAAATTTTTTTCCCCAAAAAAAAAAAAATTTTTCCCAAAAAGGAAAAAAGGGATCCCCCCCTTTAAAAAAAAGGGGGTTTTTCCCCCTTTTTTTGGGGGGGAAAACCCCCCTTTTTCCCCCCTTTTTTGGGGGGGGGAAATTTTTTTCCCCCCCTTTTTTAAAAAATTTTTCCCTTTAAAAAAGGGGGGGGGGAAAAAAGGGGGGGGGGCCCCCAATTTTCCCCCAAATGGGGGGGGGCCCCCTTTTTTTAAATTAGGAGGGGGACCCCCTTTTTTTTTAAATTTTGGGGAAAAAGGGGGGTTTTTCCCCCCCAAAATTTGGGGGGGGAAATTCCCTTTTTTTTAAAATTTAAAAAAAAAGGGGGGGGTTTTTCCCCCCTTTTAAAAAACCCCCCTTTTTCCCCCTTTTTTTAAAAATTTTTTTTTAAGGTTTTCCCCCAAAAAAGGGGGGGGCCCCCCCTTTTTAAAAAAAGGGGGAAACCCTTTTTTTAAAAGGGGAGGGGGGCCCCCAACCCTTTTTTAAAGGGAGGGGGTTTTTTCCCCCCTTTTTTAAATGGAGGGGGGGGTTTTTCCCGGAATTTTAAAAAAAGGGGGTTTTTCCCCCCAAAATTTTTGGGGTTTTTTAAAAAAAAAAAACCCCCAATTTTTTAAAAAAAGGGGCCCCCTTTTTCCCCCCTTTTTTTTAAAAAAAAAAAAAGGGGGGGGGGGGGAAAAAAAAGGGCCCAAAATTTTTAAATTTAAAAAGGCCTTTTTTTTTTGGGAAAAATTTTTTTTTTAAATAAAAAAACCCTTTTTTTAAAACCCAAAAAATTTTTTTTCCCTTAAATTTAAAAAAAACCCGGGCCCCCAAAAAAATTTTAAAAAAATTTGGGGCCTTTTTCCCAAATTTGGGGGAAACCGGGCCCCCTTTTTCCTCCCAAAAAAAAAAGGGGGAAATTTTTTTCCCCCCCCTTTTTTGGGGAAAGAAAGGGGGTTTTCCTCCCCCCAAAAAATTTGGGGGTTTAAACCCCCAATTTTTTTAAAAGGGGGGGGAAAAAAAAAATTTTTGGGGGGGGGGGCCCCCCAAATTTTGGGAAAGGGAAAAAAACCCCGGGCCTTTTTTCCGGGGTTTTTGGGGGTTTTTTTTTTAAAAAGGGGGGGGGGTTTTTTAAAATTTAAAATTTGGGTTTTTTTTTAAAAAAGGGGGGCCCCCCTTGGGTTTTTTAAAAAGGGGGGGGCCCAAATTTTTCCAAAAAAAAGGGGGGCCCTTTTTTTTTAAAAATTCAAAAAACCCCCCCTTTTTTTTTTAAAAAAAAAATTTTTTTTTTTTGGGGGCCCAAACCCCCCCAAAATTTAAAAAAAGGGTTTTTTTTTTAAAAAGGGGGGCCCCCCCTTTTTTTTTTTAAAAAATGGGGGCCCGGGGTTTTTTTAAAAAAAGGGGGGGGGGGGCCCCCCCCCCCCCTTTTAAAAAGGGGGGTTAAAGGCCCTTTTTTTTTAAAAAAAAAGGGCCTGGGGGTTTTTTTAAATTTTAAAAAAAAAGGGAACCTTAACCCTTTTTAAAATTTTAAAAAAGGGGCCCCCCCCCCTTTTTTTAAAAAAAAGGGGGGTTTAATTTTCCTAAAAAGGGGGGGAATTTTCCCAAAAAAAAAAAAAATTTTTTCCCCCCTTTTTTAAAAGGGGGTTTTTTCCCTTTTTTTTTTGGGGGGGGAAAAACCCCAAAAAAGGGGGAAATTTTTAAACCCCCCCCTAAAGGGAAAAATTTTTTAAAAAAAAAAAAATTTTTTTTTTTTTTAAAATAAAGGGGCCCGGGGGGGGGGGAAAAAGAATTTTTTAAAGGGGAAAAGGGGCCCCGGGGGGGGGGGGGGGGGGAAAAGGGGGGGGGGGGGGGGGAAGGGGGGGGGGGGGGTTTCCCCTTTTTTTAAAAAAAAAAAAGGCCGGGTTTTTTGGGGGGGGGAAAAAAAAAATTTTGGGTTTTTCCCCCCAAAAAGGGTTTTTTTAAAAAAAAAGGGGCCTTTTTTTTAAAAAAAAGGGGGGCCCGGGGTTTTTTTTTAAAAAAAAGGGAACCTTTCCCCTTTTTTAAATAAGGGAAAAATTTTTTTTTTTTAAAAAAAAACCCCCCTTTTTTTTTTTAAAAATAAAAAACCCCCTTTTTTTATTAAAAAAAAAAGGTTTTTTTTAAAAAAAAAAAAAGGGGGGGGGGGTTTTTCCCCCTTTTTGGGGGAAACCGGGCCCCTTTTTTTCCCTTTTTTTTAAAAAAGGGGGCCCGGCCTTTTTTTAAAATTTTAAAAAAAACCCTTTTCCTTTTCTTTTTAAAAAAAACCCCCCGGGGGCCTTTTTTTTAAAATTTAAAAAAGGGGGGCCCCTTTTTTTCCCTTTTATAAAAACCCTTTTTTTCCCCTTTTTGGGGGGAAAAGGGGGGTTTTTTTTTTTAAAAATTAAAGGGGAAAGGGGTTTTTTTTTTTTTTGGGGAAAAAAAATTTTTTTTTTTTAAAAAAAAAGGGGGAAAACCGGACCCCCCCCTTTTTTTTAAAATTTTGGGGGGAAGGTTTCCCTTTTTTTTTTAAAATTTTGGGAAAGGGGAAAAAGGGATTTTCGGTTTTTGGGGGGGGGGGCCCCCCTTTTTTTTTGGGGGGGAACCAAAAAAATTTGGGGGGGGGGAAAAACCCCCCTTTTTTTAAAAGGGTAAAAAGGGGGGGTTTTTTTAAAGGGGGGGGGAAAAAAGGGGGTTTTTTTTTAAATGGGGGAATGCAGGACTCAAAGGCTTTCCTGAAAATGTGTGGGGGAACAGGCCCCTTTTTTTTTTTTTTTCCCCAAAATTTTTTTTTGGGGGGGGAAAAAAGGGGAAAGGCTTTTTTTAAAGGGTGGGGGGGGTTTTTTTTTTTTAAAATGGGTGAAAATTTCCCCTTTTTCTTTTTTTAAAGGGAAAGGGAACCCAAAATTTTTTTAAAAAAAAAAAACCCCCCCCCCTTTTTTTAAAAAAAAGGGGTTGGGACCAAATTTTAAAAAATTTTTGGGAAAAAAAATTGGGTTTTGGTTTTTGGGGGAAAAGGGGAAAAACCCCCAAAAGGGGGAAAAAAAGGGTTTCCCCCTTTTAAAAAAGGGGGGAAAAAAGGGGGGTTTTTTTTTTTCCCAAAAGGGGAAAAATTTTTGGGGTTTTGGGGGGGGGAAAAAAGGGGGGGCCCAAAAAGGGTTTTGGGGGGCCCAAAAGGGGGAAAAAAGGGGGGCCCCCAAAAGGGGGGGAAAAAAGGGGGGTTTTCCGGTTTTTGGGGGCCCGGTTTTGGGGGAAAAAAAAAAAAATTTTTTTTTTTTTTTTAAAAAATTTTTTTTTTAAAAAAAGGGGGAAAAGGCCCCCCTTTTTGGGAAAAATTTTTGGGGGAAATTCCAGGTTTCCCCTTTTTGGGGGGGGGGGCCCCTTTTTTTTGGGGGGAAAGGGGGAAAAAAAAGGGGGGAAATTTTTTTTTTTTAAAAAGGGGGGGGCCCCCCAAATTTTTAAATAAAAAGGGGGGGGAAAAAATTTTTGGGGGAAAAAAACCCTAAAAAATGGGGGAAGGGGAAATTTTAAACCAAAAAAACCCTTTTTTTTTTTGTGGGGGGGGGGGGGTTTTTTTTTTTTTGGGGGTTTTAGGGTTTTTTTTTGGGGGAAAATTGGGCCCCTTTTGGGGAAGGTTTGGGGGGGGAAATTTTTTTTTTTTTTTGGGGGGGAAAGGAAGGGAAAATTTTTTTTTTAAAATTTTTTTTTAAAATTTTTTTTTTTTTTGGGGGGGGGGAAATGGGGTTTTGGGGGGAAAGGGGGTTTTTTTTTAAAAGGGGGGTTTTTTTTTTCCCCGGTTTAAAACCCCCTTTTTCCAAAAAAAAAGGGGGGGGAACCCCCTTTGGTTTTTTTGGGGGAAAAAAAATTTTTTTTGGGGGGGGTTTTTTTTAAAAAGGGGTTTTTAATAAAAAAACCCGGGGGGGTTTTGGGGAAATTGGGGGGTTTTTTGGAGGGGTTTTTTTTTTAAATTTTTTTTTTTAAAAAATTTTTAAATTTTTTTCCCCCAAAAGGGGCCCCAATTTTAAAATTTGGAGGGGGGGGAAAAAAAAACCCCCCGGGGATGGTAATGGTATGGCCCATTGTTAGGATAGGGTATATCATTATAACTGGTGGGGGTCTGTCCTCTGGGACCCTCTCCCATCACAGGAATAAAGAAACCTCACTCCATTCCCCTGCACAGGCAGTGGCCAGGAGCAAAGACTATGCAGGGGAAATACCGCTTAATGCTTCATTCTGCGGTTTTCGGGGGGAGTCCCCCATCGGGGGCCCCCGGGTGGGTCAGGGGCCCTGACTTAAAACAAAAAGCCATGGATTATTTACTTTACACTCCCTTTTTCCGGGTTTAGGCCCGTCCTCGACTTTCGTTTCATTTTTACTTAGGGAAAGGTTTTCAGGGGGCAAAGGGTAATTCTTTAAAAAGGGGAAAACCATGCAGATGCCCCCTGGGGTCAAGAGAAGTGGAGGACCACCTCAGGCTGACCCTGGCCGGCTTTGCAATGGACCAACGCAGGTTGCCCCCCTACCTAACATCACAGCCCTTTATTTTCCAAAAAAGAAGGGCTCTTCCCCCTCACCACCCTCCATAAAAAGGGGAAAATTTAAAGAGGTGGTGGGGGGCACTTGTCTTTTTCAAAGTGGGGGGAATTTTGATAATGAAAAAAATTTGGGGAACCAGTTGGGGGCCAAAATTTTGTTTGTTCCCCCTTTGGGCCCCCCGTGCCCCCCTGTCCCCTGCCTTTTTTTATGGGAATGTTTGGTGGTTTTCTCCAAAACTAAAAGGGGGTTTCCAAGACTGCATCCTATTGTGCGAAAATAGAATATGACCCAAACTTCCCTCTCCCATCACCACCGTTCCAGCACTCACAGCGCCCCTTTTTCCAAACCCCCCAAACCCCCTTTAAAGATGAAAGTCACGTTCATGGAAACACATTTATTGGGCCAAAAAATCTCTGGCCGGGTTTGGGAGTCACATGTCTGAATTTTAAAAACATGTGAACCAAAAAAGGGCATTTATTGGCTGCAGCTTTTTTTGTGACCCCAGAAAAACAGTGATTTTGGGTGCAAACATCAAGTGAACCCAAAAAGGTCAGTTGATTGGTGAGAACTTTCCCCAAGTGTGATTCCAAAAAGTCCCGGGGCATGTTGGGTGGGGATCAAGTGGGCCACAGAGGGGCAGTGATTTGGGTGCAACCCTTATGTGACCCAAAAAGGTCAAAGGGTTGGGGGGCCCGATCATGTGACCCAGAGGTCATGATTGGGTGCAGTATCAGTGACAAAAGAGGGGCAGTGAAAATTGGGTGCACCATCATGTGCGCACCCGGGCAGTGATTGGCTGCCCATCCCTTTGACCAATAGGGCAGTGTTTTGGCTGCGTATCAAGGGGACCCCCAGAGGTCAAATGATTTGGGGTGCGCATCAAGTGACTACGCGGTCAGTGAATTTGGGTGCAGAACATTTTGACCACAGAGGTCTAAGTTTGGCTGCAAATCTTTTTACTCAGAGGTCAGTGATTGGCTGCAGCATCATGTGACCCCCCAGAGGTCAGTGATTTGGGTGCCATTTAGTTTAATACAGGGTCGTGATTGGGCTGCAGCATATGAGACCCCCGGGGGTCTATGGGTTTTTGGGTGCAAAAATCATGGACTACAGAGGCAGTGAAATTTGGGTGCGATCATGTGAATAAAGGGGGGTCCCAAAGGGGTTTATTGGCGCAACAGGCCCAATCATGTTGGTACCTTTTACGCGGAGGGCAGTGTTTTTGACCCTCATGGGGACCCAACAGGGGGGCGTTCCTTTAATGTTTGGCTGCAGCATCAATGACTACATTGTTGGGGTCTGTGATTGGGGATATTGGGTGGCATCATGTAATACAGAGGTCCCGTTTATTGGCTTAAACATCATGTGACCACCCGAGGTCAGTGTTTTTGGGGGCCTCATTTCAATAGGGGGGTCCACTGGCAAGGTCCCGTGATTGGCTGCAGCATCATGTGACCTCAGGGGTCAGTGATTGGCTTTCGCATCATGTGACCCCAAAGGGAAATGATTGGCTGCAGGGTCATGTGACCCACAAAAAGTCAGTGATTGGGCAAATTTTTGGGAAACATCATGTGACCACAGAGGTCAGGGGATTTTGGTTTTGGCATCATTGACCACAAATGGGCAGTGATTTGGACTTTACCCAAACAATTCCCACCCATGGGAAAAAAGGGGCGTGACCCCAACCCCGAGGCTTTTATTGGCTGCAGTATATTTTTAAGGCATATTAAAGGGGGACAGAAGTGGGGCCCACCCCCGGGGCCTTGTTATTTTTTAGTCCGAACCCTTTGGAGGGGAACCTTTCCCTCTCGCTATCTCCATTCACTTCTGTGAGACTTCTAAATATCACTAAGTATACTTGCAGGAAAACGGAAGGGGAAGTTTTTGGGGCCAAAAGTACTTGGGACTGGTTTTGGGGCCCTTTTTTCCCCAGGTCGAAAAATTTAAAAAGCTCCTTTAAATTTTTCTGGCTTTCCAACCCTTTTTCCCCCTTGGGAAGGGGGCCGCCACCTTTTTGACCTAAATTTAAACCCCAAAAATTTTAAAAAGAAGTTGTCTGAAAAGCCGGGAAGGCGGGGGGTTTAAACTCTAGCTTTAATTTGTTCCTTAATGCCTTTTTGACAATCTTTTGTTGGAAATTTGAAAGTGGCCATGGTTCCCCTTTTTTAACCCCCCCCCCCTTTTTTTTTCGTTTTGGGGGGGTTTTTTCCCCAACTTCCCAAAAGCCAAAAACTTTTTATTTTTTTATTTTTGCGTCTACTGTATGGGGGCTTTTTTTTTGCGGGAAGTTTTAAATTTTTAGGGTTGGTTTTTTCCCCCTGGTTTAGGGTTCATTCGGCGCAGAGGGTTTTAAAACAGATGCCTGGGGTTCCTTTTCACAAAACCCACACCCGGCTTCCCCGCCCCTAATAACTAAAATGGGTCAGTTTGGGGTTTTTGCGGGGGTTTCCGTCGGGCCAAACATTAAAAAATTTTTCCGTCATCCTAAGGAATAAGTGACAGAAATTTCCCAAACCCTATGTGAAAGGGGCCCTTTTTATTTTTAAAATTTACTTCCAAGGGAAACCCCAAATAATTTTTATGGGGTGGAATGTGGGAAAAAATGCAATTGCGCCACTTTTGTAGGGTTTAGGACGGCGCCAGTTTTCTGGTGTACTTTGCGCCAAAAAAAGCTTTTCGTAGGGCCCCCTTTTATAGAAAGTATGAAAACAGGGCGCCCTAAAAAACCATGGCACAGTTGGCGCCTGCCGCGACACTTTGTAATGCACCAAAAATTAGGGGCGTTCTGGGGGCGTCGCTAATTTTTTTTTTTTTTTTTTATCCAATACCTATTTTATTTTTATATCTTTGGACCCAAGTGAAAAAATGTTTTTTTCTCCAGGCTGAAATGTAGTTTTTATTAAAAACTTAAAATTTTAAAAAAAGTTTTACTTTTTCTGAATTTCTTTTTTTTTCCCCAAATTTTTTGGGGGTTTGGGCAAATGAAACCCAAAAAAAATGCAGTTTTTGGGCTGGGGTTTTTGTTCCAAGTGTTTGATGTTTTTCTTTTAAAAATTTTTCAGAATTCAACGGGCATGGCCATACCAAAATTTCGATATATTTTTTATTTCTCGAGTGTATATGTTTTACTTTTTTATGTAACCAAATACAACTCACCCACCCAAAGTGCTGGAGTGGCTTCCAGGGCCCCCGTGGGTGAAATTTTCCCTGGAGGGGGGTAAATCATGTGACTGCTTGTGCCTTTTTAGGACCTTTTATGAATTTTCCCGGAGGGGGGGGGGTCATGTGATGCTGCAGCTTTTGCAGAATTCTCTGTGCTGGGTTTTGGGTCACTGCTAATGAGTGAAAGCAGAGCTGTGGGAGTGTGTGTTTTTAATTTTGTGCCCGCAGGGGCTGTGTGTTTTTGGGATGTAAAGCGTTTTGTTGTAAGTGGGTAATTACGGGTAAAATAAAAAAAATTTATTGTGGTCCGTCCATTGTTGTGCTCCCTTTTTTAAAGGGTGTCGTTGGTTTTAAAAAAGGGGGCATCAATAATTAGCAAATTTCCGACCCAGGTTTCCGAGGGAATTTTAAGGGGGCCAAAAGTTTTTTTTTGGAAAATTAGGTTTCCTCGGGTTATTGGGGTTCGGGTTTGGATTTTTTTCAAGGGGTATAAGTATTTTAATTTTTTTTTTAAAGTTTTTTTTTAAATTTTTTTTGCTGCCCTTTTTTTTTTATTTTGTTTTTTTAAAAAATTTTTTTTTTTTTTTGGAATTTTGGCCCCCGGGAGGTTACATGGGAAAACTTTGGGGAGGGGGTGCATTCACTTGTAGACTGTTTTTGGGGTAGTGATATAATTTGACCCCTTGGGGGCCCCGACAAAACCGTCAGCGCCCCCGGATCTCTTTAGGGGGGATCGGGGACAGGGTGACCCAGCCGGTTTTTGAACCCTTTAGATTCTACGGCATCTAAGGCTATGTCTACACAGCACAGGTTTTACATTGGATTTTGGTGGTTTTAGTATTTAGAAACCACTGAAAATCCGACGGAAAACTGTTCACATAGACTTCAATACAAAAAACGAGCTGTAGTCTACACGGGCCACATGGGGTCCGGCAGGAAATTTACTATTGAGGTCTATGTAAATCGCTGGGCGGGTTTTTGGTGCGGATCTGCTGAAAAACTGCCCAAGTGTTTTTTCCCCCTTAAAAGGACCTTGCTTTTTTTTTTTTTTTTGGGTTTACCGTTCCCTTTTTTTTTCCCCCCCTCGCCTTCCCAGAGCCCTAACGGTTTTTTTTTTCCCCCTACATAGACACATGAAAGGGGTTTTAATTTTTCAGGACCAAAATGAAACTTTTTTTAATGGGAAATTTCTCACTGAAAAATAGGGAAAATTCGGGGAAAAGACAAAAAAAAAAACCCAAATTGGGACAAATTGTTTTAAAAAAAATTTATTTTCGCCAGTTTGGGGAGTTTTTTTCTTTTACGGCGTTCAAATTTTTGGTAAATATAATGGTTATCTGAATTTAAAGGTTGATGGGGAATCCGCCAATACCAAACGTACGGTTTTTTGTTTTGTTTTGGGTGCCCAAAAAAAAATTTCCCAAACCCTTTTTTTTTTGGAAATTTCGCTAGGGCGCCCCTTTTTGTAAGCCCAAAAACTTTTTTTTTTCTAAAAACCTACGGGCCCCTCAGTGGGGGCCATTTTTTGTGGAACCCCGAAACAAATTTTTTTTGCTAGCAATTTGGAATAAAATGCGACCCTTTTTGATCACTTTTATTTTCCCAATTTTTTATGGGAAGGAAAAAAGCCAAAAAAACAATTTGGCCCTTTGGTATTTTTTTCTTCTACGATGTTCAGTGTATGGGATAAGTGATATAATGTTTTTATAGATTGGACTTTTTTTCGGATGCGGTGACACCAAATATGTGTAATTTTTTATTATTTTTTTTATTTGTAAAATGGCGAAAGGGAGGTGATTTGAACTTTTTTTTTTAACACTTTTAAAATTTATTTTTTTATTTTTTGTTACTTTAACATTGAGTCCCCCTAGGGCGGTTCACCACTAGCGGGCGTGATCGTTAATACAGCTGAATACATTGCATAGACAAGATGGCAGTTTCCCCACTTCCTGCCTGGGGCCGGAAGTGGGGAAATTCAAAACATGGCAGCGATGGAGGCCTTCACAAGGCTTCCCGCTGCCATTTTCAGCGATTGAATTCCCGCAGTTACGCTGTGGGGACTCCGATCGTAGTGTAATGGTGCACGGCACAGTTTTTCATTCATTTAGACTCCACGGCCATCTTTGCCGAGGCGTCTAATGGGTTAAACAGCACGGCGGGCGGGTAGCGCCGGGTGTTAGCTGCAATTAGCTGCTAACACCCGGCGGCTGTCTGGCGGGGTCGCAGAGCGATCCCCCTGCAAAGCCCCTTAGCGACCCTGGGACATACTCATACGTCTAGGGTCATTAAGGGGTTAAACAAGGCATATACATTTAAAAACCAGTGGAACTATATGAAAAACTGCAAAAAAAAAAACAGGCCAAAAGCCTCAATAAAGAACTAAAAAACCAAAAACAACAAAAAAAAAACCGGCTGATTTTGACAAAAAACTGACAAAATTCTCAGGTTCAAAGTGGTTTTTAGGATTTGGTTTCAGACCAGTTTTTTTTGTCCTGTGCTATGTAGACCGGATGTAGTCCGAGCCTAAAGGGTCAAAAGACCAAAATCTGAATTAGGTAAGGGATTTTTTTTTTGTCGATGTGCCGGACATCTTTCTGGATATCGAGGACTCAAATTCCTTTGGAAGAAGAGAATTTGACATAAGCTGGGTACATTATACATCAGATGAGCAAAGAAGAAAAAGAAAAAAAAGTTATTGCCAGCTCACCTCTCCAGAGATCCCAGAATTTGTGGAATTGAAGAAACAGCAGCAGAAAATTTTCCAGCAAAAAAGAGGGATTGAAAAAAATCGTTCTAAAACTCTTATTTAGAAATGCATTAAAAATGCAGTATCCTATATACAAAACATCACTGTTATGATTAAAGGGGTTTTGCCAAGAAGTGAGTTCCTCACCTAACAGGCTGATTCTCCCCTCTTGAGGCTTGAAAAAGGGGCGTTGTGTTTCTGTGTTTAAAAAAACAAGTACCTCCTCTGTGATATCATCACCCCACCTCCCATGCACGCTCCTGATACTCAGTCTCTGTAGTTGAGCAAACACGTTATTTGGCTAATTCACAGGGGATAACTGTATTGTGCACAAGTTTCTCCATCTTATCTGCTCAGGAGAGAAGATAAGCTCTGAGCAGGCAGCGTCTTTCATGTGTTCTCGAACTGCTGCAGGGGGGAGAGGAGGGCTGAGCAGGGAGCGTCTGCATGTTTTCTCAGATAATTACATTACAACCAGTAGATTCTCTATACAAAAGTCACAGGGTCTTTTCTCCCCAGTCCTTTCAAAGCTCGTTCATGTTACCTGCCATCAGAAAAGAAGTGCAAACAACGCAAGCGGGGCCCTATCAGCTCCTGGTCGTGGGCTAATGCAAACTGCAGGAAAAATAAAGGGCATGTAAGGAAGGCTGTTGATCTCAGAGGCTTCACTTTTTTAATGACATATATTTAGAAAAGTGATTAAATACCCATTTTGGAGCATCCCACGTCAACATTAGATCATGGCAAAACCCCTTTAAGGGCACATGCGTGAAATGCGTCAACGGTGATGTTTTGTATATAGGATGCTGCGTTTTTTAATTCCTTAACGACCCACCGTCTTTAGACATTGGAATTTCAGGTCGTTTGTCTGCAGCGACGTCTTTTGGCAATGCCGCAGATATTGGAGTTTGAGGCACCGGGCGCCGCAGCAGCGCTGGGAAGAGGGCTGTATAACAAGCCAGACTGACATATAATGTATTAGCATATATGAATATGCTAATACATTACTAAGTGTATAAAAAAAAGTGTAGAAAAAAATACAATAAATAATAAAATAAATATTTAATAAAAAATAATTATGCCTACATTACACACATTAAAAAAAAAACACACATATTAGATATCTACACGACTGTAATAACCTGTAGAATCAGGACAGATAACCTTTAAAGGGGTTATCTCACTACAGGGATTGCTGCTTTTTATGTTAAAGATCTTGGAAAAACAAGTTCCTTTGCAATATGTGTCCATTAGCAGTGTCCTACCCATTCCTAGATATCCCCTCTTGTATGGGCTGCATCAGCTCCTCAGGTTGCTATAGCTACAGACCTGTTCAATCTCTAATGATAGGCTGCCAGCACTGGTTGCTATAGCTAAAGATCTGTTCAAACTCTCATGATAGGCTGCCAGCTCTGGTTGCTGTAGCTACAGACCTGTTTGATCTCTCCTGATAGGCTGCCAGTGCTGGTTGCTATAGCTACACACCTGATCCATCTCTCCTGATAGGCTGCCAGCACTGGTCGCTATAGCTACAAGACCTGTTTGATACTCTCCTGATAGGCTGCCAGCGCTGGTTGCTAAAAGCTACAGACCTGTTCGATCTCCTCCTGTTTAGGCTGCCAGTGCTGGTTGCTGTAGCTACAGACCTGTTCAATCTCTCCTGATAGACTGCCAGTGCTGGTTGCTATAGTTACAGACCTGTTTAATCTCTCCTGATAGGCTGCCAGTGCTGGTTGCTGTAGCTACAGACCTGTTTGATCTCTCCTGATAGGCTGCCAGTGCTGGTTGCTATAGCTACAGACCTGTTTGATCTCTCCTGGTAGGCTGCCAGTGCTGGTTGCTGTAGCTACAGACCTGGCTTCTACTGCAGCCTAGTGGAAGCCAGTAAGCACGCCCCTGAATTCAAAGTGAAACTAAGAAAACAGGACTAAGGTGAGATGAATCCTTGTAGTGAGACAACCCCTTTTAAGTTCTTTTCAGGCGTTCGGCTTATGGGGTTAATATATTTCTAAATAAAATAAGAGGTTTTTTAAAAAAAAAAAAAAAAAAATTCGGTCCCAACTTTCCGCTGCTGTTACATCAGACGAGCGCTGTGGAAGATCGGAGTATAACAAACTTACATCTGTTGGAAGAAGATAAAGGAAATGAGGAGAGGGATGGAAACATAAAGTTTATGGGAGTTAATAGAAGAAGAAATGATGTAGATGATGGAGGGAAATAAAAGCTGATATGTAGGCAAAATAAAGATGACACATAAAATCTGCGGACGGCGGTGAATATGGTTATAATGCGACAAGGAAGCCGTAAAGAGACTGCAGGATTTTAATTATGAAGGTGCGACCATGATAGACTGTTAGAGGGAGAGCTAGACTCTGAAGGTGTGAGGCACGCGGCGGGGCGTACATGAAGTGCAAGGCCTCCGAAGGTAGGAATGATGCCGCTACAGGGGTGGAGATAGGAGACACGAGGAGAGGGCCCATCCGCACCAGGAGGAACCGAAAAAAGGGACCTGACAGGGTGTTCCCACCATAGACTTCCATAGCATCATGATACGACATGCCATCAAAGTGGGTACGACCTCTAGCCCGAAGGGGACAAAGGCCCCTTTGCTACATAAGAAGACACCATCTTGATATAAGGTAGGTGGGGACCCTTTTATAAAGTTTGCATTGGGGCCCAGGAGCTTAAAGGGGTTGTCGCACTACAAGGATTGCTGCTTTTTATGTTAAAGATCTTGTAAAAAAAAAAGTCAAATTTGCAATATGTGTCCATTACCAGTGTCCTACCTATTCCTAGATATCCCCTCTTGTATCGGCTGCATCAGATCCTCAGGTCGCTATAGCTACAGACCTGTTTGATCTCTCCTAATAGGCTGCCAGCACTGGCTGCTATTAGCTACAGACCTGTTTGATCTCTCCTGAAGGCTGCCAAACACTGGTTGCTATAGCTACAGACCTGTTCCGATCTCTCCTGATAGGCTGCCAGCGCTGGTTGCTATAGCTACAGACCTGTTTGATCTCTCCTGATAGGCTGCCAGCACTGGTCACTATAGCTACAGACATGTTCAATCTCTCCTGATAGGCTGCCAGCACTGGTCGCTATGGCTACAGACCAGTCCGATCTCTCCTGATAGGGTGCCAGCACTGGTTGCTATAGCTACAGACCTGTTCCGTCTCTCCCGATAGGCTGCCAGCGCTGGTTGCTGTAGCTACAGACCTGTCCGATCTTCTGATAGGGTGCCAGCACCCGGTAGCTATGGCTACAGATCTGTTGATCTCTCTGAAGGCTGCCAGCACTGGTTGCTACAGCTACATTTCCTGTTCAACTCTCCTGATAGGCTGCCAGCACTGGCTGCTATAGCTACAGACCTTTTTGATCTATCCTGATAGGCTGCCAGCACTGGTTGCTATAGTTACAGATCTGTTCAATCTCTCATGATAGGTTGCCAGCACTGGTCGCTATAGCTGCAGACCTGTTTGATCTATCCTGATAGGCTGCCAGCACTGGTTGCTATAGTTACAGACCTGTTCAATCTCTCATGATAGGCTGCCAGCACTGGTCGCTATAGCTACAGACCTGTTTGATCTCTCCTGATAGGTCGCAAGCACTGGTTGCTACAGCTACAGACCTGTTCAATCTCTCCTGATAGGCTGCCAGCACTGGTCGCTATAGCTGCAGACCTGTTTGATCTATCCTGATAGGCCGCCAGCACTGGTTGCTATAGTTACAGACCTGTTCAATCTCTCATGATAGGTTGCCAGCGCTGGTCGCTATAGCTGCAGACCTGTTTGATCTATCCTGATAGGCTGCCAGCACTGGTTGCTATAGTTACAGACCGGTTTAGTCTCTCCTGATAGGCTGCATCAGCTTCTCAGGTCGCTATAGCTACAGACCTGTTTGATCTATCCTGATAGGCTGCCAGCGCTGGTTGCTATAGCTGCAGACCTGTTCAATCTCTCCTGATAGGCTGCCAGCACTGGTTGCCCCTAGGTATATCCTCGTTTATGGGTGTTCGTGAATTTGACATAGGTCAACCTTAAAGTTCCTGGGCTCCAATGCAAAGTTATAACCTACCATGTGTCATTTATAATGCTGGTGTCTTCTTATGTAGCAACACGGCAACGGGAATCAGCGGCTACCTCTGCACCCTCTATGGCATCGTCCCTTGGTCCACCACAAACATCACTGAGATGTAAAACAGCAATAACTATGCAATAAATATCAGCAGTAAGACCTGGTTCACATCTGCATTGTTATTCCTGGTTTTCTGTTCCATGTAGCAATAGCCACCAATAGCACCAAGGTATCCTGGTGCCCCAGGCAAATAAAGCATATAGCGCCCCCTATGAAAAATTCAGCCCCATCCCTCCTTGCGCCCCTTTTCTGCCTGGGATGAAGTGGCCTCCTAGGCGGTCACCCACCCATTATCCTGGCTCTGCTTGACAAACTGCTTTTACAATAATGGGGTCTGCCCGGTTTCCATCATGGCGTCCACCATTTAAATGGAGACCATAGTGCTGCATGCTGGGCTATTTATTCTGTAATTTGTGATGGATCTATGATTTAGGCTCCTAATGGTTCTTCCAGCTCAGATGTGCCCCGGGGCCCCTAAGTCTCTGTCATCTGTGTCATGGATGGAAAACAACAGCTCATAGATGATTGTGGCATGATGGACACTGTTGGTGACCAATGGGCTCCATTGACTCATATCAGGGTCCGTCAAGTTCTGCCAAGAATTCTTCCCATAAACGACCATTTGTGATGGAGATGTGAATGGCACCTTAAATAGACATCATCATGTACGTGTTCTGGCAATGTCTGGATGTAGAATTAAAGACATTATTTTTGCATTTGTCACTTAGATGCTCGAGGACCCCATGCATCGGTGCCCTAGTCACCTCTCCGTATGACCGCCCAGCTTGGAACCCACGATACTGTGTCATCTCTGGAAATCAGCTTCTTATGCTCGATGAGGAGGAGGTAAGAGCTTCCGTTCTTTCATAGGATTAGGCCCATTCACGACAGCTTTCTCTGCCCCAATGTGGCTTCCTTTGGGACACTGGGAAAATACAGGCAGTCCCCAACTTACACCGTTCCGACTTACACCTGTCCTCTAGTTACAAACGGAGGCTTATGGGGCATGCTGGCACTTGAGTTCCATGTTCCACAGCAGATAGTAGCTGTAGAACGACAAGTTCCAGCATGCCACAGCAGCACATGACGTGAAATCTTCTTAACATGGACACAGACAGCAAAACAAATGTAAAAACCCTTCCCTGCGCTATACAAAGCTAAAAAACAAACCTTTTGTGCTGGAGTTTTCATTTAATGATTCTACCTGTTCTGACTTACATACAAATTCAACTTAAGAACAAACCTACAGTCCCTATCCCGTTCGGAACCCGGGGACTGACTGTATATCCCTATGGACATCGTTGTGAGGCAGTGACGTGACTTTGGTTAGTTATAGGGCAAATGTAGTCAGAACTGACCTGTGTTTGCCTTAGGGTCATATGATAGAGGAGAGGAGCTGTATATCACAGAGCTCAGCTCCCCCATCATATAACCCTATATATCACAGAGCTCAGCCTCTCTCCCTCTATCATATAACCCTATATATCACGAGCTCAGCCTCTCTCCCTCTATCTTTAACCCTATATATCCTGAGCTCAGCTTCTCTCCCTCTATCATATAACCCTATATATCACAGAGCTCTGCTTCTCTATCATATAACCTATATATCACAGAGCTTTAAACTTCTCTCCTCTATCATATAACCCTATATATCACAGAGCTCGTTCTCTTCCTCTATCATATAACCCTTATATCACAGGCTCAGCTCCTCTCTTCTCATATAACCCTATATATCACAGAGCTCAGCTCCTCTATCATATAACCCATACATCACAGAGCTCAGCTCCTCTCCTCGATCATATAACCCTATATATCACAGAGCTCAGCCCCTCTATCATATAACCCTATATATCACAGAGATCAGCTCCTCTATCATATAACCTTATATATCACAGAGCTAAGCTTCTCTCCTCTATTATATAACCCTATATACCCAGAGCTCAGCTTCTCTTCTATCATAAAACCCTATATATCACAGAGCCAGCTTTTTCCCCTCTATCATTACCCAAAATATCACAGAGTCAGTCCTCTCCCTCAATATCCCAAATAATTAAAAGGCTCGCTCCTCTACAAAACCCTAATATACAGAGCCAGCCCCCCTCCCTACATATAACCCATATATCACAGACTCAGCTTCTTCCTCTACTATAACCCATATATCACGAGCTCAGCTCCTCCCTCGATAAAAAACCCTTATATCCGAGCCCACTCCTCTCCCTCTACATATAACCCTAATACACGAGCTCACTTTACCTCTACAAAAAAACCCTTATATCCAAGTCAGATCCTCTCCCTTTTCATAAAAACCCAATATCCAGACCACTCCTCTCCCTCTATTATAACCCTTTTACACAGAGCCCAGCTCCTCTCCCTCTATATATAACATGTGTATTTTTTTTCCAAAACGAAAGTTCTTGAAAAGCCTTTTTGGGCCGGGACCACCAGCGTTTTCAAATTTTGATTACCCTTTTCGGGGTGTTCTAGGGTGCGGTTTTAACTGTCACTTTCATTTTTGGGCCAAAAAAGGGCGCCCTTTTAATTTTACCCCAATCAAATTTCGCTCTGAATTTCTTTCCCCAAAGAACTCTATGAGAAAGTCTTGGCTCGTTGGCTAAGCGGGACGAGCCCCCCCCGCTTCAACCAAATCACCCCTTTCTCCTTTTTACTGTCTTTTGAATGTCCCCCCTTTTGAATAGATTGGTAAAATTTTTCTCCTGGGATAAATGGGACTTGCGCTCCTATTCGATTGGTCAATTCTCCCCTAGGTTAATGGGACATTGTCGCCCTTTTTTCGTTTGGCGGTTTATCCCACCAATAAATAGCTTAAACATTTGAATTACTGTTTTTCCCCCATTCCTTATTGAAAATTCCCTATGTAGCCCGCTCTCGGCGCAAAGGGGGTTTTCGGGTTTTTAACTGTTTTATTTTGTAAGAAGGGGTTCTTCTTATTTGATAATGTTTTCCATTTAATAAAAAATTTTTTTTATTAATATTTCTTGCCGCACGGCGCGAGCGCGAGATTTCAGAGCGCCCATTTTCTCCATAGCTATAATGGGAGAAGCAGCTCGCCTCTGATTGGCTGGGTAGCCAAGCCCCCGTAGCCACCCCAATCACCTCTTTCACATTTTTACGTATTTTGAACTGTCCCGCCGTGGATTCTGATTGGTCTAAACTTCTCCATAGGCTAGAAGGGGTTTCCTGTCGCTCCTATTCTGATTGGCCGGTTTTAAATGCCGACCAATCAAATAGCTTTTAAATTTGAATTACTGAAATTTCCCCCGGAAATTTCCAATATCCTAATTCTTGAATTAGGATATTGGAAAGTGATTTTGTTTTAGGTATTTTTATAGGTTTCAGCTCTTTCCTGAGAATGTTGAACGCCTTTATAAGGCGATTTTTGATTCATACTCCGCACCGACATGTGGAATGATTTCTCGCTGTTCCAGCCTGTCTCGCATCGGAACGGTTTTTTCGGCGCAGTCCCGCAGGGCGCCTAATTTCCCCGCACTGCGCCCATGTCCCCCGCACTGTGTCCCACACACTGGCGAGGCGCAGGGAACTTTTGCCCGCATGTACGAGCGCACCCCTCGGAGGGCGAATCTAGGCGCAGCCACCGCTCTGCCCTCGGTCCCCGCACTGCGCCCCAAAAACACTGGGGGGCGCGGCGGACTTTCCCGCATGTATTGACCACATTTACCTCCGGCGCCAATCATAGGCGCAGCGCCGCACTGTGCTCAGTCCCGCACGCGCCTAACACACGGCGAGGGGGGCGGACTTTACATGGAATTATGAGCGCCCCGGCCCCAACATAAATCAGGCGCAGATTCCGCCGGAAAACTGGCGGAAAGGTGCGCCCCGACCCGGCGAGCTTCATACATGTCGCCCTAAAAGTTCATCCTGAACTATGTTCAAGCTTTAAGAAAGGGACAGTTGAGGCACAATTCAGTCTGTGTCGTGGCTGCAGAGGGGGCCGCCACTAATGACTGTCCAACTAGAACGGCTTTTAAGCCAGTCCAGGACAGTGACTGTAGCCGCCATGTAGTAAAAATAAGAACAGGATGAAGTGAGTATTGCATAGACATGCACCTGTATATTTGGACTGTGTGAACAGTGGCCTAGCTGAGGATGAACTGGCAGTGTGCAGGGAGAGGAGGAGGATGATCAGTGATCTTCCTCCTGTCCTGTATGGCTTCTGATGATCCTAAAGGGAGCTAACATGGACTTTTATTTATATTATCACCACTCTTAGGCTATGTTCACACGGGGTAATTTTGGGGCGCATTTCGCCGCGTATTTGCGCTCTATTTACGGGCGAGATGCGTGCCAAAATTACAGTAATCCATAGCTCTTATAGTGAACTATGGATTACGCCTCCTCTCCCCGCTCGTACAATACAATCGTATTATACGCGCGGGGAGATAAGTGACGTGTCAATTACTTGCTGCGAATACGCGGCGCGAGCAATGAATGTCTATGGGGCCGGCGCCCCCCGCGCCGAGGGAGTACACGCATATTAGTGCGAGCTCCCAAAACATACAATGTACTGCGGCACGTACTGTACGCCCCGCAATACATTGTGTGCACATAGCCTTGTCATTCACAAAACATACTTACTCCCTGTTCACACATGGGGGGGGGGGGTATTTTGCTCTTCAATCCCATCTTAACATTGTCCCTGATTAGGTTGTTTATTGATCCCACCGTGATTTTACAGACAAAAAAAAAAACCTTGTTTTTCCCTTAAGCAATGTTTTTTTAATTGATATAAATAAAAAAAAAACAACAAAAAAACCCCCTACACATAATTGGTATCATCCCATCGGTAACAAGCTGTATTATGAATTTATATGTGATTTATTCCATCATAAAGGAAAAAGCTAGAAAACAAAGATAAAATAGCTCGCCTCCCACAAACAGGAATAAAAAGTCATCAAAATGTTATAGATAACACAAGAATAGTAGCAATAAAAACTGCAGCTTGTCCGCTTCTTTTCAGTTCTTAAACTCCTGCTTGTGTACACGAGCTTCCGTGGGTTACCAACCACCTCTCTCCCTGCTGTGTCTTATCAGCAGCATAGGTGATTGTTTATCTTTCTTAGGCCCATTCACAGGTATCTGCGCGGTTTGCGCCGTACTGCGCCCGATTTGCGCTGCAGTAGGCCCCAATCCGCGGACAATTACGTAATCCACGTTCTCATAGTGAACGTGGATCCGTCTCCTCCCGCTCGGCAATCCGCCCGGGGGGAAAGTGAATGCACATTATTAGGCGCGACGCGCGTAAACAATGCTTGTCTATGGGCCGGGGGGGCGCCCCCCCCGCCCCGCCCGCCCCCGTCCCGCCCTTATTCACGGCAGATTGTGCGCTCAATACGGGCAAAACCGGAATAAGCCGGTGTGAACACGGCCCCTTACTGAAAAACTTTAACCTTGTATAGTGACCGAGAGCGATGCATCCATACAGAGGGATATCTAGGAAAAGGTGGGACCATTATAGACACACATTGCAGAGTGACTTGTTTTTGCAAGATCTTTAACATAAAAAGCAGCGATCCCTGTAGTGAGACAACCCCTTTAACCATTTGCCAGATTAAAAAAAAAACAAAAAAACACCAAGTGTAAGTGTAAAAAAGTGTAAAATTAAAATCTAATACCAAATCATTTTATTTATCTCGCTCGGTGAACAACGTTAAAAAAAGCAAAGCAAAAGAAACCTGCCAGATTTGTTTTGTTATTCTTCTTCCAACCTCCAATAAAAAAGTCACATATACTCCAAATTGTTACCAATAAAAACTAAGACCCACCGTGCCCTGCAAAGAATGACCCATCGCACAGTTCCAATGGCATAAACTTAAAAAAAAGTTATGGGCATGTCCCACGGGTTTTCGGCCAGTTTTTCAGGCGGTTTTGCAGACCATCTGAAAAAACAGCCGAAAATGAGTACAGTGGGGCTCTATGGAAAACCCGTGCAACAGTATCCAATGTACGGGTTTCCGCCCGGTGTTTTTTTTCGCCCGCCGGCCGCCCGCCCGCCCGAATGAGCTTGAACATGCACATTCTCCTGTCCGGTTTTCGGACGGAATACATGCAAGTGAATGTGAAGGGGGAGGGCTCATCGCGGAGCAAAGCCGTCCCCTCTGCGGCCGTGTGCCCCGCACACAAACCGGACAGATACCGGTTGGATAAACCGACCGATATTTGTCCCTTGCCGTGGGGACGCGCCCTAATGGTGGCAGAAACCATTTCCTAAAGAAACCTGGTAAAATATAATCTAGAAAACCTATATAAATTTGAAATCGATGGAATTGCACTGACCTGCACGCAGGGGGGCGGCTTTTGTCCGCGGTTTGCAGAGAAAAGCCCTCCCGCTTTGCACCGACATGTTCATGTTCCGCCCGAAAACCGGGCGGAAGAATGAACATGCTCTATGTTTTCGGACCGCCGGCGGTGTAAAAAAAAGTCTGGCGGAAAATCCTTGCAGTGCATAGAAGTCCATGTAAAAGGTTGACAGTCGGTTTACAGACGGCTTTCAAGACCAAAAACCGCCTGTAAATCCAGCTGAAAACCAGTGCCGTGGGGATAAGCCCCATAAAAAATACCCCCCTCCCAAAAAAAAAAAATATTGAATTTTTTTTCCCCTGTTCCATCCTACAGAATTTTGTGGGGTTCCCTAGGACAATGCGCATTTAACGGTGCTGTTAAAAAAATGCAACCTGTCTGGCAAGAACACAATCCCTAATATGACTGTTGACAGAAAAATAAAACAGTTATGGCCCTTGGAACGTGGGAAGGAAGTAACGGGAAACGAAAAACGCCTTTGTTGTTTCCTTTTAGTACCATTATAAATTGCTTCTACCGTAGCGCCAGTCATTTTAGTTACCTGCAGCTGAATACAGGATTTCTCACTGCCGCCATGGAGTCATGTGACCTGCACTCTGAGCTGCTGGGACACACGGCGTGGTTGTGTGACCCAGAAGGGAATCTCTGTGTGCATTCCTATGGGAGGTTCAACATCAGTCTCATAGGAATACATAGAGAGTCAGCATAAAAAGCACAGTGTCTATCAGCCAGAGTACAGGTTATGTGACCTACAGAGACTGTTGCATCAGCCAGAAATCCTGCATTCTGCTGCAGGTAAGCAAAATTACTGATGCTACAGTCAACCTAAAAGCAATTTCTAATGAACTAAGGAAAAAAAAACTGGACTGGTCCTTTAACGTATGTGCATGTCTTTGGGGTGTGAGGGAAACCAGAGTATCTGGAGGAAACCCAGACAATCATAGGGGGAACATAAGAAACTCCTTGCAGGTGTAGTCCTTGATGGGATTTGAACTTTAGACACTAGCACTGCAAGACAACAGTGCTGACCACTGAGCCACGCTGCTGCCTGGAGGTTTGATAGGTAAGACTCCCATCTAGCAGAGACATCATCAGGTGCATTAAGCCCACTTGTCCTGGTATCACTATCAGAGGCTGTTTAGTAGTCAGTAGTAAGACAGCAGAACAGTCACAAGAGACCACCGGACATGACACCAGTATGGACCTTACACTGACCCAGCAGTCACATTGTATGTGTGCAGAAGGGATCAGTGCATGATGTGTAAATGTACAGTATATGCAGAATCTCACAAAGAGGAGTACACCCCTGACATAATATACAGAATCTCACAAAAGTCAGTACGCCCCTCACATTATATACAGTATCTCACAAAAGTCAGTACACCCCTGACATAATATACAGTATCTCACAAAAGTCAGTACACCCCTGACATTATATACAGTATCTCACAAAGATGAGTACACCCGTCACATTATATACAGTATCTCACAAAAGTCAGTACACCCGTCACATTATATACAGTATCTCACAAAGAGGAGTACACCCCTGACATAATATACAGAATCTCACAAAAGTCAGTACACCCGTCACATTATATACAGTATCTCACAAAGATGAGTACACCCCTGACATAATATACAGTATCTCACAAAAGTCAGTACACCCCTCACATTATATACAGTATCTCACAAAAGTCAGTACACCCCTCACATTATATACAGTATCTCACAAAAGTCAGTACACCCCTCACATAATATACAGTATCTCACAAAAGTCAGTACACCCCTTACATAATATACAGTATATCACAAAGATGAGTACACCCCTGACATTATATACAGTATCTCACAAAGATGAGTACACCCCTGACATAATATAAAGAATCTCACAAAAGTAAGTACACCCGTCACATTATATACAGTATCTCACAAAGATGAGTACACCCCTGACATAATATACAGAATCTCACAAAAGTCAGTACACCCATCACATTATATACAGTAACTCACAAAGAAGAGTACACCCCTCACATAATATACTTTATCTCACAAAAGTCAGTACGCCCCTCACATAATATACAGTATCTCACAAAAGTCAGTACACCCCTCACATAATATACAGAATCTCACAAAGATGAGTACACCCCTGACATAATATACAGTATCTCACAAAGATGAGTACACCCCTGACATAATATACAGTATCTCACAAAAGTCAGTACACCCGTCACATTATATACAATATCTCACAAAAGTCAGTACACCCCTCACATAATATACAGTATCTCACAAAAGTCAGTACACCCCTCACATAATATACAGTATCTCACAAAAGTCAGTACAACCCTCACATTCTATACAGTATCTCACAAAGATGAGTACACCCCTGACATAATATACAATATCTCACAAAAGTCAGTACACCCGTCACATAATATACAGTATCTCACAAAAGTCCGTACACCCCTCACATAATATACAGTATATCACAAAAGTCAGTACACCCCTCACAGTGACAACACTGAAGATATCACACTTTGATACAATGTAAAGTAGTCAGTGTACGGCTTGTATAACAGTGTAAATTTTGCCCTCAAAATGACTGAACACACAGTCATCAATGTCTAAACCGCTAGCAACAAAAGCGAGTACACCCCTAGGTGAAAATGCACAAATTGGGCACAATTTGTCATTTTCATTTTCCCCCAACAGTGTCAAATGACTCATTAGTTTTACAAGGTCTCAGGTGTGAATAGGGAGCAGGTGTGTTAAATTTGGTGTTATCGCTCTCACACTCTCTCATACTGGTCACTGGAAGTTCAACATGGCACCTCATGGCAAAGAACTGTGTGAGGATCTGGAAAAAAGAATTGTCGCTCTACATAAAGATGGCCGAGGCTATAAGAAGATTAGCAACACCCTGACACTGAGCTGCAGCATGGACCATACAGCGGTTTAACAAGACAGATTCCATTCAGAACAGACCTCGCCATGGTCGAACAAAGAGTGTACATGCTCAGCGTCATATCCAGAGATGAGTGCTGCCAGCATTGCTGCAGAGGTTGCAGGGGAGAGGTGTCAGGCTGTCAGTGCTCAGATCATATGCCACACACAGCATCAAATTGGTCTGCATGGCTGTTGTCCCAGAAGGGAGCCTCTTCTAAAGATGATGCATAAGAAAGCCCGCAAACAGTTTGCTGAAGACAAGCAGACTAAGGACATGGATTACTGGAACCATGTCCTGTGCTCTGATGAGACCAAGAGAAGCTTATTTGGTTCAGATGATGTCAAGCATGCGTGGTGGCAACCAGGTGAGGAGTACAAAGACAAGTGTGTCTGCCTACAGTCAAGCATGGTGGTGGGAGTGTCATGGTTTGGGGCTGCATGAGTGCTGCTGGCTTTTGGGAGCTATAGCTCAGAGAGGGACCCATGGAAGCCAACATGTACTGTGACACCTGAAGCAGAGCATGATCCCCTCCCTTCTGGGCTGCAGGGCAGAATCCAACATGATAAAGACCCCAAACACCTCCAAGACGAGCACTACCTTGCTAAAGAGAATGAGGGTAAATGTGTTGGATTGGCCAAGCGTCTCCAGACCTAAACCATCTGTGGGGCCTCCTCAAATGGTGGTCTCTAACATCCACCAGCTCCATGATGTCGTAGAGGAATGGAAGAGGATTCCAGTAACTGCAACCTGTGAAGCTCTAGTAACCTCCAGGCCCAAGAGAGTTAAGGCAGTGCTGGAAAATAATGGGGCCTCACAGAATACTGACACTTTGGGCACAATTTGTCTATTTTCATTTAAGGGTGTACTCACTTTTGTTGTCACTTAGGGGTGTACTCACTTTTGTTGCCAGTGGTTTAGACACTGATGCCCGTGTGTTGAGTTATTTTGAGTGGAAATCCTAAAGAAGCATTTATGCTATCTATCAAACATGAAAAAAACGTTGAGATTCTTAGTTCACATGTTTTTGATCAAAAAATGTTTAAGCCACCCACGAACTTACAACGTGATCTCAATACCGGGTGGTCCTACGCTATCTTTGCCTCTCAAAAGAGCCAAATTCAGGCCTCTCACTGGGTCAACCGAACTCCGTTATCCACACCAACCCTGCAAGCTGCACTTATATAACAGCCTGTGAAAAGTGGGCGGGGTGCAGAAAACCAAAATGGAGGCACCCCTTCCTCCCCATATAGTTTAAAAGCAATATATGCAAAATACAACGTACAGTTCTGCACCAAAAAAATTTCGTGTGTATATTTATATGCCGCAACCCTGCCGGTGGCACCCAGGTTCACAGTGTGTTTTTTCAGAAATGTTTTTTTTGTGCAGAACTATACGTTGTATTTGGCATATATTGCTTTTAAACTATATAGGGAGGAAGCGATGCCTCCATTTTGGTTTTCTGCACCCCGCCCACTTTTCACAGGCTGTTATATAAGTGCAGCTTGTAGGGTTGGTGTGGATAACGGAGTTCGGTTGACCCAGTGAGAGGCCTGAATTTGGCTCTTTTGAGTGGTAAAGATAGAGTAGGACCACCCGCCTTAAGATCACGTTGTAAGTTCGTGGGCGGCTTAAACATTTTTTGATCAAAAACATGTGAACTAAGAATCTCAAAGTTTTTTTCGAGTTATTTTGAGGGCACCAAAGTTACACTGTTATACAAGCTGAACACTGACTACTTTACATTGTATCACAGTGTCTTCAGTGTTGTCACATGAAAAGATATAATACAATATCTCCAAAAATGTGAGGGGTGTACTTACTTTTGTAAGACACTGTATGTTATGTAACAGCATCCAAGGCCAGAAGTCCCTCTGAAGTGACTAGATCCAGGTAATGATACCTATACCCTTGCTGGGTGCATGCTCTGCTCAGTAGTGACTTCTGTAGTACAGTGGGTATGGAAAGTATTCAGACCCCTTTATATTTTTCTCTCTTTCATTGCAGCCATTTGGTAAGATCCATAAAGTTCATTCTTTTGCTGATTAATGTGCACTCTGCACCCCCCCACCCCTCCATCTTGAAAGAAAATAAAAACAGAAATGTAGATATTTTTGCAAATTTATTAAACAAGCAAAACTGAAATATCACATGGTCTTAAGTATTCCGACCCTTTGCTCAGTATTGAGTAGAAGAACCTTTTGAGCTAGTACAGCCATGAGTCTTCTTGGGAATAATGCCACAAGCTTTTCACCCCTGGATTTGGATGGTGCTTTATGGTTCTCCCCAATACTCATGGATAAAAACTGGTACCAGTAGTGCCTTCTATGTACAGTATATTCATTCAGAATTGTGCAGATTAAGCACTATTTTGCTGGATTGATCCTTAGTACATTGGTCATGGCTCCTACTGGTTCATACAATGGATTTTAACAAGGAATTTGATGCAGAATCCACATTAAACTCCTCATGTGATCCGACTTCCATTCATTTGAAGGACCGGTCCAGGCCAGGGCCATCTTTTCCATTGGGCACACTAGGCAGTTGCCCGGGGGCCCCACAAGTATAGAGGCCCCAGGTTGGGTATGCTTGTCCCAGGAATACAAGAAACCTACTCTGGATCCCTTGATTGGCTTTGCTTATTTTACTGTTTGTGTGATTTGTGGACGTGCAAGCAAATAAAAACTATGGTGGAGAAGGGAGCTAAAGGCTCCCTGCCTGGCCAATCAGTCTTGTAGGCTGCTGGACATATGGATGTGCTTGGGGGTGGGTAGAGGTATGACCTAGTGTGATGTCATGTTTTTGGACAGTATATTTACTATTTTGCCGTAGGCAAACTTAAACTCTATCAGTTCTCTATCTGTTAAACACTAAAACTTAACTTTTATCATATATAACTCTTAACCTCTATACTCACTATTTAAAAACCTGATTTCTCACCTCAACATTTAGCCCTTTTTGCTTCTGAAAGAGAGAACAACTCCCTTTGTACTATCAAGTCTGGTGGAGCACCACCTATTAACAGGAAAGCCTTATATCTATAGCAAAGTACTAGCTCCAAAGTAGGATCCCAAGCCTCCTACTTGGGCAGTCGTCCCTAATCTCATAGACACAGAACAAATAAGGCCCCCTTGTGACACCCCTGCAGCAGGTGACACTTGTAGACAGAGGTGAGAAATCACAATTTAAAACGTCATACTGACCTCGCCGACATGTTTCGCCAGCTAAACCTGGCTTCATCAGGGCTTAGAGGTTGAACCTCGGACTCGGACCTAAGCCTGATGAAGTCTACAAGTGTCACCTGCTGCAGGGTGTCACAAGGGCCTATTTGTCGTGACCATGAGATAGGGAACGATTGCCCAATTAGTTGGTTAGGGATCCCTTACGGAGCTAGTACTTTGCTATAGATTATAAGGCTCTCCTGTTAATAGTGGTGCCACCAGACTTGTAGTACAAAGGAGTTGTTCCCTCTTTCAGAAGCAATAAAGTTAAATGATGAGGTAGAGATAGGTTTTTAAATAGTGTTTAAGGTTAAGAGTTGATATAATAAAAGTTACGTTTTTAGTGTTTAACGATAAGAACCTGATAGGTTTAAGTTTGCCTAGGCAAAATAGTAATATAGTGATCAAGTTCACTCTCTTTCTCTTGCAGATTCCAATTTTTGGGATTATGTGACATGTTTTTGGACAGGGCACACTGCAGGGCTCTGCCCGGGGGCCCATAATGCTGTTAAGGCGGCTCTGGTCCAGGCTGAAGGTCACACTGTCAACTAGCGCACAGATTTTCCACACCACGGATTGCAACTCCATGGTGCCGAAAAAAAAGATTAGACATGTTCATTTTATTGATTGGATCCTCCTTGGATTTCGCTCCGGTATGAGTGACGTGAATTAGCTCCACTAAAAATTGGGGCGACCTGTGTCCGAATCAGGGCGGAAAAATGCTCTTCAGAGGATACATTTCTTGAGGCATCGCCTCGGATTTACTCCAAGGATTATATGTTAGATTTATCCAATAGGAAAAGTCCAATGTGTGAACTTACCCTTAGAAGAAATAGCCTGTAGATCCCTAGAGAGTGGGCAGGTTCTTTATGAAAGCAAGATGTCCCAAGTTTTCCATGTCTTCTGCTCTATTACCACCATAGGGAAGGACGGCGCTTTAGCCAAGACTGGCTATGCTCATGCATAAGTGTGTAAATACACTGATCATACATAATACTAAAACCTCGAACGGGTATAGTGAATAACACGGATTATCTGCCGACAATGGCTTCTGTCAGACGTGGGATGTTTGAGGTCAAAAGTGACTAGTCAGGTCTTGAAGCAGGAAAAATAGGCAAAGTAAAAGGATCTGAGTGACTTTGACTAAGGCCATTTTGCGATGTCTCGATGACTGGGTCAGAGCATCTCCAAAATGGCTGTTTTTGTGGGGTGTTTCCAGTATGATGTGGTCAATAGCTACCAAAAGTGGTCCAAGGAATGACAACCAGTGATAGGGTTATGGTGGTCCGAGGCTCGTTGATGTGTTTGGGGAGTGAGGGCGAGCCCATCTGGTCTGATCCCACAGAAGAGCTACTGGAGAGCATAATTTGCTGAAAAAGGTTTCTGCTTGCTACGTTAGAATGGACACACACAAGGCATCACTGCTCGCTATGTATGGGGCTGTGTAGATATAGAGGAGTCAGAATGCCCATGTGGACCCTTGTCCAATACCAAAAGCGCCTATAGTGGGCATCAGAACTGGAGCATGGAGCAATGGAAGAAGGCAGCCTGGTCTGATGAATCATGTTCTCCATCATGGACAGCCAGGTGTATGTGAGCGTCACTTATCTGAGGGAAGAGATGGGGCCAGGATGTACCATGAGAAGAAGACAAGATGGCAGAGGCAGTTTGGTGGACAATGTTCTGTTGGGGTAGTGGAGTGGCATAATGTGGATAAAGGAGCATATGTGCATCACTTATCTGGGAAAGAGAGGACACCAGGATGCACTATGGGAAGAAGACAAGATGGTGGAGGTGGTATGGAGGGCAAAGTTCTGTTTGGTAGGATACTGGCATTATGTGGATGGTGGAGTATGTGAGCGTCACTTAGCTGGGTAAGAGATGGCACCAGGGTGCACTATGGGAAGCAGACAAGATGGTGGAGGCAGTTTGGTGGGCAATGTTTTGGTGGGATGGTGGCTGGCATAATTTGGATGGAGTGCATATGCATCACTTACTGTAGCTAGGTAAGACATGGCACCAGGATGCATTATGGGAAAAAGACAAGATGGCGGAGGTAATGTGGTGGGCAATGTTTTGCTGGGGTAGGGGGCTGGCATCATATGGACGGCCAGGTATGTATGTGTCACTTATCTGGGGAATAGATGGCACCAGGATGGACTATGGGAAGAAGACAAGATGACAGAGGCAGTTTGGTAGCCAGGGTTCTGCTAAAAACCTTGGGCCCTGGCATCGTATGGGTGACTGGGTTCGTGTGCGTCACTTACCTGGTAAAGAGATGGCACCAGGATTTACTATGGGAAGAAGATAAGATGGCGGAGGCAGTTTGATGAGCAGTATTTTGCTGGGATAAGGGGTTGGCATAATGTGGATGGCGGAGCGCGTGAGCTTCACTTACTTGGGGAACTGGGGGATGGCACCGGGGTTCATTATGGGAAGAAGACAGTTTGGCAGAGGCAGTGTCATGGACAATGTTCTTCTGGGAAACCTCTGGTCCTGGCATCCTGTGAATATTACTATGACACATACCACCTACCTAACATTGTACACACCAAGTCCACCCCTTTGTGACAGCAGGATTCCCCAATGGCAGGGGCCTCTTTCAGCAGGATAATGCCCCCCAGGGCCACACTGTAAAAATTTGTTACGAAATGAGGACCATGACCAAGCGATCCAGATGGTGACTTGTTCTTCAAACCCCCCAGATTTCATTTTTCTGTAGGTTCTGTTGGAGTCCACACCGAGCAACTTACAGAACTTTAAAGATGGGTTGCTCCTTGTGCACCGGACACCTTCAGGAGTCTTGTGGAGTCCAGGCCTCGGAAGGTCACAGCTGCTTTGGCTGCACAATATTAGGCAGGAGGTGTCATAGTTATAGCTGATGAGTGTATATAGATATCAATGGTGCAAAATTAGTTTCTTGCCAATTCAAGCCGACCTGAGATCATCGAGTCCCCTGTTGTCCCGTCTCAAGTCTCTTAATATTCTGTTGAGCTGCTCCCAGGCTTAGGCCGGCCATGCACGAGGCCCCGGAGCTGTCATCCGTGCTGACTCAGCTGAGCGTGCGCGTTTACATCAATGAGGAGAAGAGAATAAGCTGCCGCCAGGAGGGCGTCCTGTGGGAGCAAAGGATGGGAATGTTGAAAGCCAACGTGCCTGACACCTGCATTGGTCGATCCCTCCTAACTCTTTTATCTGAGGGCCCATGCGCACGTACAACCTCTGTATACTGCCGGCTGAGCTTGAAGATAAAAGACCAAGGCAGGTTTGACCTAGATGTGCCTCGTACTGACTCTGTTGGGTGCCCTATGTATGGAGATACGTTCCTCCAGAAACAACGCTTCCTCATACTTACATTCACGTGATGTCCGAAGCCACAATTTATATTTTGTTAGATCAGGGTGGAGGCAAATGGAGGCTTGAAAGGGGTAACGTTCCTCATTAGGGAGATGCACCATGGTTTGAATGGGAGGAGAGCCAATCAGATATTCATCTGCAGACAGCTTTCAATCTTTTCCCCTCAATATTCTTGTTGACTAGGGTGAGAGGCTCTACACATAGCTTGAAAGGGGTAACGTTCCTCATTAGGGAGATGCACCATGGTTTGAATGGGAGGAGAGCCAATCAGATATTCATCTGCAGACAGCTTTTTCAGGATCTTTTCCCCTCAATACGGGTTGACTAGGGGAGAGGCTCTAGGGATAGCTTGAAAGGTGTAATCTTCCTCATTAGGGAGAGGCACCATGGTGTGAATGGGATTAGAGCCAACCATATATTCATCTGCAGACAGCTATTTCGGGATGTTTGCCCCTCATCAGTGCAGAGTAGAATACTGGTTGACTAGGTATGGCTGTAGTGTTTGTCAATTCATATCTGACACATTGAGCCTTGTGGTGTGAATGGGAGTAGAGCCAACCAGATATTCATCTGCATACAGCTATTTCGGGATGTTTGCCCCTCATCAGTGCAGAGTAGAACACTGGTTGACTAGGTGAGAGGCTCTAGGGGTAGCTTGAAAGGGGGAATCACCCTTTATTAAGGAGAGGCACCATGTAGGGGGTGTGGAAACCATACTCTTTAGTTACTCCACCTCTACAAGGCTCATGGGAAATAAGTTAGGGTTCTTGCAATGCTCCAATTGTTTGTTATGTTTGTCAATTCATATCTGACTCATTGAACCTTGCGGTTTGAATGGGATTAGAGCCAACGAGATATTCATCTGCAGACAGCTATTTCAGAAGTTTGCCCCTTATCAGTGCAGAGTAGAATACTGGTTGACTAGGTGAGAGGCTCTAGGGGTAGCTTGAAAGGGGAAACGATCCTTATTAGGGAGAGGCACCATGTAGGTGTGTGGAGACTCATACATCATAAGTTACTCCACCTCTACAAGGCTCATGGGAAATAAGTTAGGGTTCTTGCAATGCTCCAATTGTTTGTTATGTTTGTCAATTCATATCTGACACATTGTGGTGTGAATGGGATTAGAGCCAACCAGATATTCATCTGCAGACAGATGTTTTGGAGTGTTTGCCCCTCATCAGTGCAGAGTAGAATACTGGTTGACTAGGTGAGAGGCTCTAGGGGTAGCTTGAAAGGGGTAACGTTCCTCATTAGGGAGAGGCGCCATGTAGGTGTGTGGACACTAATACATCATAAGTTGCTCCACCTCTGCAAGGCTCATGGGAAATAAGCTAGGGCTCTTGCAGCACCCGAATTGGTGTAGTGTTCTTCAATTCACATCTGAAACATTGCGGTGTGAATAGGATTAGAGCCAACCAGATATTCATCTGCAGATAGCTGTTTTGGTGTGTTCGCCCCTCCTTAGTTCAAACTACTGGTTGGCTGGGTGAGAGTCTCTAGTGTTCCTCAATTCAAATTTGACTATTTGAGCCTTGCAATGTGAATAGGATTAGAGGCAAGCATATATTCATCTGCAGAGTAGATATTGGTTGGCTAGGTTAGAGACTACCTCTAAAGCCTTTCACCTAGCGAACAAGTTTTCTCTTTTTCTCCCCTGCACGGGGGGGGGAAAAAAACTTTTGAACAGGTCAGCGAAGAATATATGGCGGCTTTAACCCCCTTAAATTTCCCCAAACTCAAATAGTTGGATTGATTTGGGAACGTACATTCAAAGGGAGGGAAATGAGAGCCCAAAAACCAGATATTCATCGCGAAGTATTTGGGGTGTTTCCCCCTCATCAGTGCAGAGTAAAATTCTCGGTAGGAAAGAAATCTCTGTTTTCCCTCAATTCAAATCCAACTCTTTGAGCCTTGCAATGTGAATGGGATTAAAGCCAACCAGACATTCATCTGCAGAGTAGAATACTGCTTGGCTAGGTGAGAGGCTACCTCTAGAGCCTTTCACCTAGTGAACAAGTTTTCTACTCTTTTCTACCCTGCACAGATGAAGGGCAAAAACTTTGCAACAGCTGTCTGCAAATGAATATCTGGTTGGCTCTAATCCCATTCACATTCCAAGACTCAAATAGTTGGATGTGATTTGAGAAACGCTACATTCAAAAGAGGGCCCTTCAGAGCCAATGTTGTGAATGGTGTGAATGGCACCATGGTGTGAATGGGATTACAGCCAACAAGATATTCATCTGCAGACAGCTATTTCGGGGTGTTTGCCCCTCATCAGTGCAGAGTAGAATACTGGCTAACTAGGTGAGAGACTCTAGAGGTAGCTTGCAAGGGGAAACATTCCTCACTAGGGAGAGGCCCTATGTAGGTGTATGGAGACTTATACACCATTAGTCACTCCACTGAAATGTAAATATATTCGAAAAGGTTCATGGGACATGAGCTAGGACTCTAGCTCCACCTATAGGATGTAGTGTTCTTCAAGTCCCATCCAAATCACTAAGCCTTGCAATGTAAATGGGATTAAATCCAACCATATACTCATCTACAGACAGCTGTTTCAGGGCATTTGCCCCTATCAGTGCAGGGTAAAATTCTGGATGGCTATGGTTAAAGCCTTTCCTCTAGCCAACCAATACACTATTCTATTCTAAAAGTTTCATGGGAAATTAGCTAATGGCACCTATTGGATGTAGCGTTCCTAAATTCACTTCCGAGTCTCTGAACCTTGTAATGTGAATGGGATTAGAACCAACTAGATATTCATCTGCAGACGACTGTTGTGAAGTTTTGCTCTTCATCAGTGCAGGGTTAGAATACTGGTTGGTAGGTAAGAGCATTCACCCCATGCGAAACACATTTTCTGTAGTATTCTACTCTGCATTGATGAGGAGCAAACACCCTGAAACAGCTGTCTGCAGATGAATATCCTTGCAATGTAAATGGGATTACATCCAACCAGATACTCATCTACAGACAGCTGTTTCAGGGCATTTGCCCCTATCAGTGCAGGGTAAAATTCTGGATGGCTATGGTTAAAGCCTTTCCTCTAGCCAACCAATATACTATTCTATTCTAAAAGTTTCATGGGAAATGAGCTAATGGCACCTATTGGATATAGCGTTCCTAAATTTATTGAGTTTGAGCCTTGTAAGGAAAGGGTTTAAAACCAACTAGATATTCATCTGAGACGCTGTTTGGAAGTTTTGCTCTTCATATGCAGGGTAGAATTCTGGGTTTGGGAGGTAAAAAGGCCTCTCCCAGCGAACACATTTTTTGTAGCATTCTATCCTTGAGAGGAAAACACCCGAAACAGCTGTCTGCAGATGAATATCCTTGCAAATTTTTAAATGGGTTACATCCAACCCCGAACTCATCTACAGACGTTGTTTTAGGGCATTAGCCCAACAGTGCAGGGTAAAATTTGGATGGCTATGTTAAAAAACCCCTTTTTTTGCCAACCAATATACTATTCTATTCTAAAAGTTTCATGGGAAATTAGCTAATGGCACCTATTGGATGTAGCGTTCCTAAATTCACTTCCGAGTCTCTGAACCTTGTAATGTGAATGGGATTAGAGCCAACTAGATATTAATCTGCAGACGACTGTTGTGAAGTTTTGCTCTTCATCAGTGCAGGGTAGAATACTGGTTGGCTAGGTAAGAGGCCTCTCACCCAGCGAACACATTTTCTGTAGTATTCTACTCTGCATTGATGAGGAGCAAACACCCTGAAACAGCTGTCTGCAGATGAATATCTGGTTGGCTCTAGTCCCATTCACATAGCAAGGCTCAAAGAGTCAGATGTGAGGAACGCTGCCTCCGATAGGTGGAGCCATAGCTCCTTTTGCGTGAGCTTTTTAGAATATAAGGGAAACAGAAGTACACGGAGGATTTCATGCGCCTCTACGGGGAGTCTTGTCCCCTCTCTGTACAGAATGGAGCCATAGCACAGTCTCATTTATACCGCCAGCTTTTGTCTGCTGCTCGGGAGTGATAACCATTAACGTCAGGCATTGCAGATCTGCCCAGATTGCGGTGACATATGTTTCGTTAGGTTATTTACTGGCATTGCTAGCAAGCACGGGTCTCATCTGCTCAGCTCAGTCTCCGAGGGGACTCGGATGAGGATTGTTCCTATGCGGTGTTGTCCACCGACTTCAAGCCTAGCAAATGCAGACCCGCTGCTCCGTATTAGCCAAATCGTGAACTGAGCGGCCAGGGGTTTACATGTAAATGAAAAAAGGAATTAAAGCAAATTGTTGGACAAAGCCATAGACGCTTATTGGTCAAATTGTAGCACAGAAGACGCTTATTGGTCAAATTGTAGCACAGAAGGGCATTTGTTGACTTTTTTATATCTTTATGTGTTTTTGAGGGATGGAATAGGAGCATGACACACTTTTCTGTCCTTGAAAAACACACACCGTATATACTCGAGTATAAGCCGACCCGAATACTAGCCGAGGCACCTAATTCTGCCACAAAAAACTGGGAAAACGTATTGACTCAAGTGCCCATTTTTAAAATAAAAATGTATACCAATAAAATTTCATGCGCAGGTATAGGCAGTTTAATGTCTCCCATAGGCTCGAATAGGCAGGTATAGGTACCCCATAGACAGTTTAATGTCCCCCATAGGCAGGAATAGGCAGGTATATGTCCCCATAGGCAGGCATAGGTCCCCCTTAGGCAGGTATAGGCAGTTTAATGTCCCCCATAGGCAGGTATAGGCAGGTATATGTCCCCATAGGTGGGTATAGGTCCCCCATAGGCAGGAATAGGCAGGTATAGGCAGTTTGATGTCCCCCATAGGCAGATAAAGGCAGTGTACTGTCCCTCATAGGCAGGTATAGGCAGTTTAATGTCCCCTATAGGCAGGTATAGACAATTTAATGTCCCCCATAGGCAGGTATATGTCCTCTATAGGCAGGTATAGGCAGTTTAATGTCCCCCATAGGCAGGTATAGGCAATTTAATGTCCCCCATAGGCAGGTATATGTCCCCTATAGGCAGGTATAGACAATTTAATGTCCCCCATAGGCAGGTATATGTCCTCTATAGGCAGGTATAGGCAGTTTAATGGTCCCCCATAGGCAGGTATAGGCAGTTAAATGTCCTTTATAGTCAGGGTTTTTAAAAAAATAAAAATACTCACCTCTCGGCCCCGCTGCTTCGGGCACAGGGGGCCTGATGTCATCAGGCCGCTCAGGCAGCGTGATGACACTCATGCCGCCTGTGCTGGATACTCCGGACTTGCAGCCTTCCAGAGTCCTATTGCAGAGCAAGGAGCGCTCGTGCTCTGCTCTACAATAGTATCTTCAGCTGTATGCACTCCCAGAGGAGTTGCATACAGCTGAGGAGATCTCCGCCGGCGCCCGGGCCATGGCAGCGCCCGGATGCCATCGGCTGACTCGAGTATAATCTGAGGAAGGCTTTTTATGCACATTTTTTGTGCTAAAAAACTCGGCTTATACTCGAGTATGTACAGTATTTTTTTTTAATATTGCAGTCAATGGGAATCATAAAGCCTAAGGCTATGTTCACACGGCTTATTTTTGGAAAGTAGTTCAGTCTGTATTTCGCGGCGTACTGCGCGAATTATGGGCTGAAATCCGTCCCAGTCATTACGGTAATCCACAGTTCTCATAGAGAACTATGGATTCCATCTCCTCTCCCCAGAAAGTGACATGTCAATTATTCATGGTGGGATACGCGCCGTGGGCAATGAATGTCTATGGGGCCGGCGATCTGCCAGCCCCCGCTGCACGGCACACGGCGTAATTGCGGGCGAAATCCGTCCCCGCAATTACGTCGTGGATAAGCCGTGTGAACATAGTCTTAGGTTGCATTCACATGGCAGAGGACAAAATACTCGTCAGATTCTAATCAGAATCTGACCAGTGTTTTACACTCAGTTTTCATTTTCTGTACCAGTTTTTGTCCCGTTTTTTAGCCGCGGTTCTCGGATTTCACACGGCTTGAATTGCCGCGTATTTCGCCTCTTATATCGTGGCATACTGCGCTTAATATGGGGGTAAATGTGCCCAGTCATTATGGGTCATTACGCCTCCTCTCTCCCCACTCGTACAATACGATCATAATATACGCGCGGGGAGATAAGTGACATGTCAAATATTTGTGGTGAATACGAGCCGTGAGTAATTACAGTCTATGGGGCCGGCGGGCTGCCGTCACCCCCGCCCCGCACCACCGTAGCGCGTGCGTATTGGCGTGACTCCCAAAGCACTCGGCACAATTACGCCGTGTGAATATACCCTTAGGGTATGCGCGCCGCAATTATGGTAATTCATAGAGAGCTATGGATTATGCGTTGTCTCCCCGGGCATACGATACAATCGTATCGTACGCCCGGGGAGAGAAGGGACATGTCAATTGTTCACAGTGCTTATATGCCGCTGACAATGCATGTCAATGGTGCCAAGCCCCCCCCCCCCCCCCCCCCATACTTTGGAGTTTCGTGCTGATCCGCGCATGCTTCCAAAAAACCCGATACGTTTTGGATCAAAAAAATGCATCCAAAAGCGCAGCGTTAATCACATCCAACATGCAGGTGTGTGTTTGACTGCATTTTTGCTGCAGCAGGAACGCACCCTGTCGTTTTAAATAGAGCGTCTGCTGCGTCCAATGGATCAAGAACTGACATGACAATTCTTTGAACGGTTCCGAAAGACGGGAGTAAACACGTATCGGCGATCTGCCGTCTGAACGTCTAAATTGAAAGCAATGTAGATCACACTGCACATAATTAGATGCATGTTAGGGTCCATTTAGCCTTCGAAACACGGATCCAAACACGCATTTTAAAGACGCCGTGTGCACATCCCCTTAGGCCATGTTCACACGGCTTATTCCCGACGGATTTGTGCGCCGTATTGAGTGCAGAAATCCGCCGTGAATAAGGGGCGGGAAGGGGGCGGGGCCGGAGCGCGGCGGGGGCGCCCCACCCCGCCCCATAGACAAAGCAATGTTTAAGGCGCGGACGCGCCGGTAATAATTTGCATGTAACATTCTCCCCCCCCGGCGGTTTTTCCGAGCGGGGGGGAGCGACGGATTCCACTGTTCTCTATGAGAGCAGTGGACTACCGCAACGACTCCGACGGATTGGCGCCGTATTGAAGCGCAAATCCGGCGCGCAATACGGCGCCAATCCGACGGCAACTCAGCCGTGTGAACGAGGCCTTAGGGTAAATACACATGGATTTGTGGATTTTTCCACATTGACTTCAATGGGAAGAGGCAAAAGGTGCACTGAAGATCTCAGATAAACCTCTGCGGATTTTGTCTTCTCCCACTGAAGTCGTGTGTAGAAAAATCTGCAGCAAAATTCACAGCAAATTCACACTAAAATTTGTAGCAAATATGTCCTATGGCTGAATCCACACGGGAACAAATTGGATGCAGATTTTGGTGCGGATTTGTTATACATTTTACTGAGGATTTTTCTGCATTGACTTCAATAGGAGGAGGCAAAACCTTCACTATAAATCTCAGATCAACCTTCCCTGAAGATTTTGCCTTCTCCTGTTGAAGTCAATGCTGACAAATCTGCAGCGAAATTCGCAGTAGTTTTGCACCAAAATCTGCAGCAAATCTGTCTTCTGTGCATTCACCCTATAGAATTTGTTGCAGAACCGGGGTTTTTTTTATCATTGCCTTCAGTCTACATGAATCTGTGTGAATTTAGCCTTAGCGTGGATGCACACTGGACAGATTTATTGCAGATTTTGATGCAGATCTGTTGCAGATTTTGCTGCTGATATTTTTCACGTTGACTTTAATAGAAGAAGGCAAAATCTGCAAGGAAGCTTTACCTGAGATTTTCAGTGCAGATTATGCATTTTCCCATCAAAGTAAATGCAGAAAAATCCACAGTAAAATCTTCAGTAGATTCGCCCACAAAAATCGACAGCAAATCCATAATATGTGGATTCAGCTATAGAGTGAAGATAGGGTTGCTGCAGATCTTGTGGCGGATTTGTTGCAAATTTTGCTGCAGATCTTTCCACTTGGACTTCAATAGGATAAGACAAAATCCACAGGGAAGGTTTAGCTGAGATTTGTAGCGCAGATTTTGCCTCCTTCCACTGAAATCAATGCAGAAAAATGCACAGTAAAATCTACAACATATCCGCACCAAAATCCACAGCAAATCTGTGGGTAAAGGGTAAATATAGAGTTGCTGCAGATTTTGTTGCTGCAGATTTCTCTACTTTGACTTCAATGGGAAAATGCAAAATCCACAGGAAAGGTTTGTCTGTGGATTTCACTGCAGATTTTACCTCTTCCCATTGAAGTTAATGCAGGAAAATCCACAGTAAAATCTACAACATATCCGCACCAAAATCCACAGCAAATATGTGGGTAAAAGGGTAAATATAGAGTTGCTGCAGATTTTGTTGCTGCAGATTTCTCTACTTTGACTTCAATGGGAAAGTGCAAAATCCACAGGAAAGGTTTGTCTGTGGATTTCACTGCAGATTTTACCTCTTCCCATTGAAGTTAATGCAGGAAAATCCACAGTAAAATCTACAACATATCCGCACCAAAATCCACAGCAAATCTGTGAGTAAAGGCTAAATATAGAGTTGCTGCAGATTTTCTTGTGAATTTGTTGTGAATTTTCTTGCACATTTTTCTACTTCGACTTCAATAGGAGAACGTAAAATCCACAGGAAAGGTTTGTCTACGGATTTCACTACAGATTTTGCTTCCTCCCATTGAAGTTAATGCAGGAAAATCCACAGTAAAATCTGCAACATATCCGCAACAAAATCCGCAGCAAAGCCTATTCCGTGTTCATTAAGCCATAGGACAGATTTTCTGCAGATTTTGGTGTGGATTTGTTGTGAATTTTTGTTGCAGATTTTTCTACATTTCTACATGGGAGAATGAAAACTCCGCAAAAAAGGTTTATGTATGTATTTCAAAGCAGATTTTGCTTCCTCCTATTGATGTCAATGCAGAAAAATCCACAGTAAAATCTGCAAGAAATCCACAGCAAATCTGATCCCGTATGGATTCAGCTATAGGTTTTTTGTCTGCGGTTTGTGGATTCAAACCCTCCCCCTTTGCACCCACATGGTCATGTTCCGTCCAAAAACTGGGCGGAAGAATGAACTTGTTCAAAGTTTTTTGGACTGCTGCACGGATTTTCCATAAAGCCCATGTAAAAGGTTACCAGCCGATTTACAAACGGCTTTCAAATCCAAAAACCGTCTGTAAAACCGATGGAAAACCTATGCCGTGGGGACAAGCACTTAGTGTACATTTTTTGATCAAAACTGTAATAGCCCACCTACCAATGTTAAGGCGACCTCAATCCAGATGGGAACCTATTCTATATGTTACCTCTCTTGGTGTCTGTTCAGACCTCCACATTTCAGGGATAGAAGATTCCAGCTATAACCTGACCTGATTAAAAAAAACCTGTGCAGATGGTTGGAGAGTTTTTTTTGGTTTGTTTGTTTGTTTTTAATCAGATCAGGTTATAGCTGGAATCTTTGCTCCCTGAAATGTGCAGGTCTGAACAGACACCAAGAGAGGTGACTTATAGCGCAGGTTCCCATCTGGATTGAGGTCGCCTTGCCGTTGGTAGATGGACTTTTACAATTTTGATCAAAAACTTACACCAAGAACCTTAACATTTTCATATATTCCAAAGCAGCAGAAATGCTTTTCCAAAAAATACCTATATCCCCTTTGACTGTTTTTAGTGCTTGTAAAGCTGCTGATATTGTGTTGTGTTTGCATTGCATTTGGCTGCCAGACCAGCGGGCACCTATAGGCTCATTGTTTAAGATGGATGTGCTGACCATATTTTGTTTATAGGGTGAATGCACACAGTTACAGCTCAATGGTTGGACAAGAAACTGAACCCAGTAGGACGCAACACAGGCTCCCATGCTACTTGGGAAAGATAAACAGGTGCAGGTAATTGCTGAGCAGTAGCTCACACAACCCTCCACTAGGGGGACAATTAGATGATAAAAAACTGCACATTGAACTACCTGTTCATACCAGTATGCAGAAAGCAACAGTATAATACATGGGGAGACTGCACAAATGCAAAAATACTGATAAGACAACCACTCTCACCCCTTCTATACATGAGGGGGGTGATATTATAATTGCATGTAGATACAAAAGGGTGCCATTAAAGGGGTTTTGCCACAAAGTGAGTTCATTACCTCTTAATCTGCTCAGGAGAGACTATAAACAAAGCACAGCAGCCTCACAGACAAGAGGGAGGGAGGCTGTGCAGTCAGGGAGCGTTGTGCAATGTGTACTCAAATAAAACCTTAGAACCAGTGGATTCTCTATACAAAAGACACAACATCTTTCTCCCCAGCCCCTTGCAAGCTCCTTTATGTTCCCTGTCATCAGATAAGAAGTGCAAACATGCAAGCGCGGCCAGATCAACTCCTGTCAGCTCTCCTGATCGTGTCTAATGCAAGCTTTCAGGTAACTAAGAGGGACTGAGCAATGCTGTAGCTCTCACAGGCTTCACTTTTTGTAATCACATATATTTAGAAAAGGATTAAATACCATTTTGGAGGATCCCACGTCAACATTACATCGTGGGAAAACCCTTTAATGCAGATGTGGGGCACCATGCTTGACTTGCAGCCATTAGGCCACTATTATTGATTGGGGTGGTCTACACTTTTTAGGTGCCCAACACAAAATACAGACACCCTCTGCTCCCCAGTAATGTTGACGTGGGATTTTGGAGGATCCCACGTCAACATTACATCGTGGCAAAACCCCTTTAATGCAGATACGTGTGGTGCACCATGCTGACTTGCAGCCTATTACGCCACTATTATTTGATTGGGTGGGCTACCCAGCACTTTTTAGGTGCCCAACACAAAATACGGACACCCTCTGCTCCCCAGTACTTTTGAGCAAAAAAAAAAAAAGTTGCCTCCTACTGGGTTCAGTCTCTAGTGCAGCCGTTGAGCTGTAAGTTTGGTCTTGTTGTGTTTTTAGTAATGTCCCATTTTTCAGTGACTTTTCTGTGAATACACAAAGGACAGTTTTGCTGCAGATTTTGTTGCAGATTTTTCTACATTGACTTCAGTGGGAGAAGGCAAAATCCTCAGGAAAGCTTTATCTTGCCACGGGTACCAGGGGTACGCAACCCGCAAAAAAACCCCTTAGAAAGGGCCGCCCCGTGTGCATTCGCCCTTACAATTCCAGCGTATTTTCTGGTGTGTGCAGTAACACAAAAAGAAAAAGCACGTTTCCCTTTTCTTCAAAACAAACTTTTTAAAATGGGAGAAATCGGGCTTTAAAACTCCGTGTTTGCGCTTTTTAGCCCTATTTTTTTATGGTTATGCAAAAAATGAAATTAAAAATTGTAAAAGTGAAGGGCCCCCTTATGAGATCTGAAAAACTTAATACCGCAGACTTGCGGGAGTCACATTATTATGCCCCCTTTCCCTATTTTTCGACATCACCCAATTTGCGTAGCTCATGAAGGAAGTCCTGCGAGGTGCGCTGGCTTGGTGGGCAAATAAGGTGTGATTTATCTGCACTACTTTCCCTCGTTGCTGTAAAGGGGAAATGGGGGGGAATTTTTTAGATTTGGGGAAGATTTTTGGTTTTGGCTAGGGTGGTTTTGGGGAGGAAATATCGGATGGGAAAAAAATGGCCCCCCATTGTGAATAAGAGATCCCAAGACTGCAGAGCCCTGACGTTTGGGAACAGGGAAACCCCTGTTAAGTTGGACCCCCCAAAGCAAAACAGATGTCACTGCACCTTGCAAACCCTACTGTGTAGGGGGGGCCCTGGAGCAGCCCGGATGTCACTGCCCTCTGCTAACCCTACTGTTTTAGGGGGCCCCCGGGAGAGAGGATGTCACTGCACCTCTGCTAACCCAAATGTGAGGGGGCCCGGAGCAGACAATGTCACTACCCCTCTGCAAACCCCCCTACTGTGTAGGGGCCCCCCAGAGCAGACGGATTTTCACTGCACCCCCTGTAACCCTACTTGTATGGGGCCCCAGAGAAAGAACGGATTTTCCACTGCACCTGGGAAAACCCCTATGTGTAGGGGGCCCTTGGAGCAGACGGATGTCACGGGCACCTCTGTTTAACCCCTTTACTGTATTTGTGCCCTTTGAACAGACGGATGTCACTGCACCTCTGCTAACCCTATGTGTAGGGGGCCCCAGAGCAAAATAGATGTCATTTGCCCCTCTGCAAACCCTACTGGGGTGGGGGGCCCCCCAAGCAGAGGGAAATGTCACTGCACCTCTGTTTAAACATACTGTGTTTGGGCCCCGGGCGGGAACGGATGTCACTGAAACCTTGCTAACCCTACTTTTGTAGGGGGCCCGTAGCAAGGGTTTTGTCATTGCATCTGCTAACCCTACGTGTAGGGGGCCCCGGAGCAGAGGGATGTCCCCTGCCCCTCTGCAAACCCTTTCGTAAAGGGGGCCCCGTAGCAGACGGTTTGGTAAATTAAACCTCTGCAAACCCCTACTGTCCCGGGGGACCCCGGAGCAGGGGAAGTCACTGCACCTTTTGTTTAACCCTATTTGTGTATGGGACCCCGGAGCAGACGGATGTCCCCCGGCACCTCGGCAAACCCCTTTACTGTGTTTTGGGGGGCCCCGGAGCAGTTTGGATATCACTGAACCTCTGCAAACGCTACTGTGAAAGGGGCCCCAAAAACGAGGGATGTTACTGCACCTCTGCTAACCCTACTTGTGTAGGGGCCCCCGGAGCAGACGGGATGTACTCCCACCTTGCAAACCCCTACGTGTAAGCCCCCGGAGCAGAGGGAAAGGTCACTCCCATTTTTCTGTTTAACCCTACTGTGTATGGGGCCGGAGCAGACAATGTCACGGCCCCTTCTGCTAAACTCTACTGTTTAGGGGGTCCCGGAGAAAGATAGTTTTACCCCCCTTTCTGCTAACCTTACGTGCATGGGGCCCTGGAGCAGACAGATGTCACTGCCCCTTGGGCAAACCCTACTGTGAAATGGGCCCCGGAGCAGAGGGAATTACTGAACCTCTGCAAAAACCCTACTGTGTATGGGCCCGGGGGCGGACGGATGCCCACGGGCACCTTGCAAAACCCTACTGTGTAGGGGGGCCCCGGACCCAAAATGGAAAATTACTGAACCTCGGGCCACCCCTTACTGTTTTATGGGGCCCCAGAGAAAATGGAATGTTACTGACCTCTGCTAATTTTTACTGTGTAGGGGGCCCCCAGGAGCAACGGATGTCTTGCACCTCTGCTGCCACAACTGTTTTTTGGACCCCCGGGGCAGATGGATATCACTGCACCTCTGCTAACCCTGCTGTTTATGGGGCCCCGGAGCAGCACAGGGTAGTAGGGGAAACTCCTTGTGGTTCACTGGGCATATAGGGCCTCTTGGCATGGCAGGCCTGCTTCTTAAGGAGAAAGGCAGAGAAAGAGGTAGATAGCAAGAGTCATGTGCAGTCATGTCCACAGTAAATTTTAGAATGGTCCCAAATTTTTCTCTTCCCCTGGTGGGCCCCCAAAAAAAAATGGGGAGTTGATTCTTAAAGGGCCCCTTCTACATCTACTTTTGGACATGACTGCCATGATTCTTGCTGTCTTTCCCTTTTTCCCCTTTAAAAGAGGTTTTGCCAAAGCCCCGGGGGCCCCCATATTTTCCCGGAACCACCAGGGGTTTCCCCTGCTCTCCTGTGGGCCAGCCTGGGTGTGTTCAGGGCCCCTTTAGGGCCAAGGATTTTAAATATAGAGGGTGCAAAAGGTAGCAGTCGCTATTGGGGGTTGGGGGCTAAAAGACTAAAAAAAATGGGGGAAAAAAAAAACACAAAAGAACCCCGGTAATGGCGTTATCTCATTTTTTCGGGGGCCCATGCCCCTGCACACGGGTGTAACAGTGGTAAAAATCCCATAAAAAAAACACCTGTAGAAACAAAATTTGGGGCCGGGTATACTTTTTTTTAGGGGGCAAACTGTGTTCAGTGTTGGATGGGGGTTTCCGGGGCCCAACCCCTTAAATTGTTTTTTTGCACCCACCAATTTGGGAAATGATTCTTGGGGCCCACCAGTGGCTCTGAAATTTTTGGGGCCCCCCCCAATTTAAAGCCCCCCCCGGGAAATTTTTTTGGGGGGCCCAAATATTTGGGGTTGACTATTGAAAGGGCCCCAAAAGTGAATTTAATTTTTTGGGGGCCCCCCAGTAGAAAATGGCTCTTGGAGCCCACCAGTGGTGTTGATTCTTAGGCCCACCCCGTAGAGAAAATTTTTGGGGCCCCCAGTGGTGTTTGAAATTTTTGAGGGCCCCCCCCAAATTGGGGTTTATTTTTTGGGGGCCCCCCATTTGGGGTTTTTTTCTTGGGGCACACCATTTGGGGTTGATTTTTTGGGGCCCACCAGTAAAGATAATTCTTTTGGGGCCCCCCTCAGTGGGGTTTTATTCTTTGGGGGCCCAGTAAAAGATAATTCTTGGGGCACACCAAATGGGGGCTGATTTCTTTTGGGGCCCCCCTTAGAAAATAATTCTTGGGGCAACCAGGGGGAGCTGATTCTTTGGGGCCCACCCGTGAGTAATTCTTGGAGCCCCCCCCGTGGAGTTTAAAAAATTGGGGCCCACCAGTGGAGTTGATTCTTGAGGCCCACCAGTGGAGCTGAATCAATTCTACTGGTGGGCCCCAGGCACCCCTATCCGACACTGCACACACCTCATGCTCCTAGTGGGAGGTACAGCAGGGCCCATGTATTTCAGGTGTTGTTTTATGGGACTGTACCGCTATTACACCCGTGTGCATGGGCATTGGCAGCGATATAACTGAGATAACGCCATCTACCAGGATCATTGTGCATTTTTTCCACATCTCTGCATTGCTTTATGGCCCACGTAAAATGTTGAGGTTCTGTTGCTAGAGATATAAAACTGCAACCTCTGCAGATCGTCTTTTAGACCACTGTCTGCCACCCTCAGTCTGCAGCACCTCCACATGGTCCTGTCTGGCTGGTGTGGTCCTGGCAGGACAAGAGGCACACAGTGAGGGGTTAGGCGGCACGAGGGGAGCTGAGGTGATTCGGTGGTGGGAGCCGCTCTCCCCCTCCGCACACAGAAGCTGAATGAGGCAGCTGATGGACGGGGGGTATGTGGGAGGATTACAAGCTGCTCTCCCAGATCCTGTCCTGTCATTGTTACTGCAAGGAACTCTGAGCATTAGAAGGAGAGAGTGGGAGAGAGATAGAGACGGGGAAGGGAGCGATGGGCGCTCAGATGGAGGGACGGGTTCAGTGGAGACAAAATGAGGAGTGTGAGGCGCATGGGTGACGGGGACGGACGGGCTCTGGGGTGACTGGGACGGACGGGCACAGTGGTGACGGGGAGGGTCGGGCGCAGGGGTGACGGGGACGGACGGGCGCAGGGGTGACGGGAATGGACGGGCACAGGGGTGACTGGGACGGACGGGCACAGGGGTGACGGGGACGGACGGGCACAGGGGTGACGGGGACGGACGGGCACAGGGGTGACGGGGACGGACGGGCACAGCTGGGGGAACGGACGGGCACAGCTGGGGGGGACAGACGGCCACAGCTAGGGGGGACGGACGGCCACAGCTGGGGGGGGCGGACGGGCACAGGGGTGTCGGGGACGGACGGGCACAGCTGAGGGGACGGACGGGCACAGGGGTGACGGGGACGGACGGGCACAGGGGTGACGGGGACGGACGGGCACAGGGGTGACTGGGACGGACGGGCACAGGGGTGACTGGGACGGACGGGCACGGGGGTGTCTGGGACGGACGGGCACAGCTGGGGGAACGGACGGGCACAGCTGGGGGGGACAGACGGCCACAGCTGGGGGGGACGGACGGGCACAGCTGGGGGGGACGGACTGGCACAGCTGGGGGGGGACGGACGGCCACAGCTGGGGGGGACGGATGGGCACAGCTGGGGGTGGACGGGCACAGCTGGGGGGGACGGATGGGCACAGGGGTGACGGAGGGGCACAGCTGGGGGGGCGGACAGGCACAGCTGGGGGGGACAGATGGCCACAGCTGGGGGGGACGGACGGGCACAGCTGGGGGGCTGCTGTATTACCCAACCAGGAGTAACGGGAGACGGGGATAGGAGGAAATAACTGAATTATAAGACATGGGGGACTATAAAGGGGACAGGAAGCCCCAGTCGGGGCACAGGGCGGTGAGCGAGGGGTCGTGCAGTGGGTAGAGAGCAGACACAGAGTGGGTGAAGGCGCAAAATAGGGGGAGCGAGAATAAAGCAGTATGGGTCTATAGTCACAGGCGCTGCTTTTACTTGTACAGGATAATTATTGTAATTAACCCGTCAGCCGAAAGTCCTGATCTGTTCCACCAATCGGAGGCAGAGAACAAAGCCATCGGCGTTAACTGCTCCTCTGCCGGTGTGACACCAGCGGCGGGGCACATAGGGACAGTCAGGGAGAGGGGCCGGCACATGGGGGCACGAGTGCCAGGTAAGGGAAGCCCCCGACCTATGGAGATGGGTGAAGTGTAGAAGTGCAGGACTGGGGAAGGAGCTCCGGCCACGTAGGTCAGTGCCAATCTCATGGCACCCTGTGCTGTAGAGCAATGTGCAAATTATAGGGGGATGGAGTATACACCCCCTGAGAGGGACACGGGGTCTGCAGGGGTCTGTATAGTACATTCATAGAGGGATAGTGCATACACCCCTGAGGGGGCCCAAAACCTGAGGTCTGCAGGGGTCCATATAACACATTCATATGGGGATAGTGCATACACCCCTGAGGGGCCCGAAACCTGCGGTCTGCAGGGGTCCGAAAAATACATTCATAGAGGGATAGTGCATAAACCCCCGAGGGGCCCGAAACCTGCGGGGCCCGCAGGGGTTCCCTAAATACAAAAACCCCCCTAAGGATTGCATACACCCCTGAGGGGGCCCCAAAACCCCGGGGCCCCCAGGGGGGCCCCTATAATACATTCATATAGGGATAGTGTATACCCCCCAGAGAGGGGCCCCGAGGTCCCCGAAAGGGGGCTTTAAATGCATTTTGTGGGACACTCCCCTCTCCCCGCAGGAGAGGAACCCGATAGCTGCCGTCTGCAGAAAATCTGAATTTTTTTTAATAAAAGTTTCTTTCCCCTCAAAAATTCCATCAGGAACTTTAAGTAAAAAAAATGTGACATATATTAGAATGTATCTCTGCTGATCACAGTGCGCATTACCCCTCAGCCACATCCAGGTATGTGCTGTGTAATCCCTGACGCCAGGTGTCACCAGTAACCGAATGAGAGACACCGGAGCAGCAAACTTATCCCACATCTTCATTCCCTCAACATAAGACGCAGGTGAAAATACAGAACATGTACAACGTATAAAAAGCAGACACTTATATCTGCATCACCAAGTTTAAAAATTCCTCAAAAACCCCCACTCTAGTTTTTAATGGCAATCCACAAATTTCATGTGACTACATTCCCTTTTCCACAGGGGGGAGTATTTTTTTGTAAATTATATTCTTGTATAAAGGGAGCAAATATTATTTTAATTATATTTCTTGTACATAGGGGCAGTATTATAGTAGTTATTTCTTGACAAATTTTGGGGGATTTATAGAATTATATTCTTGTACATAGGGGGCATATATAGTAGTTATATTCTTTAAAATAGGGGTCAGTATTATAGTAGTTATATTCTTGTACATAGGGGGCAGAATTGTAGTAGTTATATTCTTCACAAAGGGGCGTATTAAAATAGTTTATAAAACTTATACACAGGAGGGAGTATTATAGCAGTTTTTATTTTTGTACCCAAGGGGGGATAAAAATAGTTTTTTATATTCCCTTTTACATAGGGGGGAGTATTTTTAAATAGTTATATTCTTTTTACATAAGATCAATTATATAGTTATTTTTCTTGTACATAGGGGGCAGTAAATTTTAGTATTAAATTCTTTTTACAAAAGAAACAAATATTAAAGAAATTATATTCTTTGGGGACATTTGGCAGCAGTATTATAGTACTTATATTCTTGTACATTTGCAGGCAATAATTTTAGTAGTTATATTCTTGTTCATAGGAACATTTTTAAAAGTAGTTATATTCTTTAAAATAGGAGGGGTATTATAGAGTTTATTCCCGTACATTTTGGGGCCATATCATAGTAGTTAAATTTTTGTACAAGGGGCATTTTTATAGTAGTTATATTCTTGTACATAGGGGGGAGTATAATATTTTTAAATTCTTATAAAACAGGGGCAGTATTATATAGGTAAATTCTTGTAAAATAGGGGCAGTATTAAAAGTAGTATAATTTCCTTTTACTTTGGGGCATTTTTATAGTAATTATATTCTTGGTACATAGGGGCAGTATTAAAAGTGTTTATATTTTGACTAAGGGCAGTATTATATTTGTTATATTCTTGTACATAGGGGGAAATATTATAGAAGTTATTTTTCCCTTTTTCATAGGAGCAGTATTATAATACCCCATTATATTTTTTGTACATAGGGGGCAGTATTATATTTTTATATTCCCCATACCCAGAGCATATTATAAATAGTTATAAACTTGTACATAGGGAGCCTTTAAAGTACTTATATTTCCCTTTTACATAGCAGGCAGTATTATAGTAGTTTTTATTTCCCTTTTACATAGGACAGATTAAAAATTTGTTATATTTTTGTACATAGGGAAACATATTATTTTAGTTATATTCTTGTACATAGGGGGCATAAAGAAAATTTAAAATTTTTTTGAAAATAAAGCAGTATTATATAGTTATATTCTTTTACTAGGGGGAATATTAAAAGTAGATTATATTTTTTTTGTACATAGGGCAGTAAATTTTATAGTTATATACTTGTACATAGGGGGCAGTATTATAGTAGCTATATTTTTGTACAATGACATATTAAAGTAGTTATTTCTTTTACATAGGGCAGTATTATAGTATTTAAAATTTTTGTACAAGGGGGCAATTAAAATAGTTTTTATTTCCCGTACATAGGAGGCAGTATTATAGTGGGTTTTATTCCCTTGTACATAAAGGGGCAGTAATTTTAATAGTTATATTTTTTGTACAAAGGGAGCAAATAAATTTTAGAAATTAAAATTCTTTACATGAAGCAGTATTTTAAATGTTTTTATATTCTTGTACATAGGGGGCAATATTATATTTGTTATATTCCCTTTTAATAGGAGGGAGTAAATAAAGATTTATATTTTTTTTACATAGGGGGAAATAATTTTAGTAGTTTAAATTTTTGTACATAGGGGCAGTATTATAGTAGTTAATTCTCGTACATAGGGGGAGGTTTTTTATAGTTTTTATACTTTTACATAGGGGGAGTATTATAGTATTTAATTCTTTTTCCAAAAGGGGGCAATATTATATTTGTAAATTTCCTTGTTTCATAGGGCAAATAAAATAAGTTATATTCTTGTACATAGGGGGCAGAAATTTTAGTGGTTATATTCTTGTACATTTTGGAGCAGTATTATAGTAGTTATATTTTTTGTACATTTGGGGCAGTATTTTTTTAGTTAAAAAATTTTATTCTTTACATAGAAGCAGTTTTTAAAGTAGTTTATATTTATGTACATAGGGGGCAATATTTTAGTATTTTTTTTTTTTTTTTTAATTTTTTTTTTTTTTTTTGAAGGGGATTAAAAATTTTTTTTTTTTTTTTTTTTTTTTTTTTTTTTTGTACATAGGGGCCGTAAAAAAGTAGTTATATTTTTGTACATAGGGCAGAAATTTTAGTTTTTAATTTTTGTACATAGGGGGATAAAGTAGTTATATTCATGTCATAGGGCATATTAAAGTAGTTATTTCTTGTACATAGGGGCAATATTAAAGTATTATTTCTTGTACATAGGGGCAAAATTATAGTATTATATTCTTGTTTCATAGGGGCATATTTATAGTAGTTATATTCTTTTTACATAGGGGCAAAGTATTTTTAGTTTAAATTATAATTAAATTTGTACATAGGGACATATTATATTTGTTAAATTCTTGCCCCATAGGGGGAGTATTATAGGGGGTTTTAAATTCTTGAAAGCTGATTTTGCGAGGTTTTTTGAAACCACTCCTACAGGGCGATTTGACATTTTGGCTGTAGTCTGAGGACCACGTCTGTGACATCAAGATAGCATTTAAAGTGACAGTGCAGGGCAAGGTAGGTCATTCTCTTATTGGTGCTTACTCCTCCACACTGTGTTTTAAGCAGAATAGGGGATATCAGTTTTGCCCGTGTATCTCTTCTTAGGTTTGAACTTCAGTGCTGAATATATGATTTTTAGTTTTCAATTTTTCCACCATGACTTTGGATCAGCAGCACTAGAGCTGGATTCAGCCATTCATATCCTCCATAATCTATTTCTTTTATTTCAGGGTTTAAACCCCCTGTTTAAAACGCCCCAAAAAAGGAAAAAAAATGATCCTACCCGAACCAAAATTTTTTGAGGCGCACCCGGGCCCGCGTCCCCGTGAGGGAAGCACCTGACGAACACGGTACTGGCAAACCTCCGTTATCTGTTCCCCTATATAACATGCAAATGTGGTGACATAGGAATACAATGTAATAATGGCCTCTAATCCGGGATGATGGATTATATTATGCATATGTGTTATAGTATTACAGGGACATAATCCGCTTATTGATCCGTGGTGAAGCGGGGAACAGTGGAATATCACATCATGGAGACTCCTGAAATATAATGACTCTATAGCATGAGAACTGGGAGAATAATTGCAAAACCCAGGTGGAAATGAGGGGCTGAGCTCCCCAAGGAAGGCATAATAGGGCGACATTAACCCTTTTAAGGCTTCAGAATGACATGCGGATTTTAACACCACCTTGGATATTTTCTGTCATGTGGGAACAGAGTCGAAGGTTTGCAGCATTTTTTAGGGTACCTATATGACCATATGAATCTTTGATAGCACTTGTACCTTTACAGATAAACTGCACTTGTGTTGCGTATTGTAGCCTACCTTATATCATATGTTGTGCCGCACAGGTACCATGTGGGCTACACTGTCTATTTCGCTATTAAACTTCTTTTTAGTAGTTTAGGGGATTACATTTGGCTTTACAGATAAACGAATGCGCTGATGTGATTTTTGGGGAAAAACTAGTGTCCATAAAACAAACTGATAAATAGTAAGCGATGAATATAGACTTCCTTAGGATAATATCACCTGGACATTATAGATTGGAAGAATTTGATACTTGTAGGGAGCCATGATAGAGCAGTGGGCATGATGCCTATATACCGCTGATTTATATGGAACCGCAAGGGGGTTCCTACGTCAAAATGGGGGTAGCCAAAATGTTTTCTCTAGAGATTTATGCACATACCACACACAATCAAAGGTCTAGCAGCATTTCCTGTCTTTTATTAAGTGGGTTATATAGGCATCTTTTACGTGCCGTGAGCAAAGCAATACGTATATAGCATTTGGCATGCATAAATTATCTCTATTTGTTCATCTTATCAGGCACCGTGTCTCCCCCGCTTGTAGTTTAAGAATGGAATTTGTGTAGTTTCGAGACCCAGCGCCATCTGTGAAGCCAAGCCCGTGTATTAACCCTTAACACACACAGGGTGTGCCTAGACACAGACGCCGTCTTGTAGGTGAAATAGACATTTCACCTAATACATTACATAACACTCCCATACACATTTGACTACAATTGGTCAGATCTGCCGATTTTGGTGGGACCAGATGACTTTCTAATGCTGGGGTGTTAAAACTCATTTTCATCAAGGGCCACATCATCACTTTACTTGCCCTAAATGGTCTTTGGAGGACGATTAGGGTGCCTGGGTATGGCTGTCAGAACCGTGCCACCGCCTGTGAGTTGCTGAAGCGAGTAGTGGAGGTGTGTGGTGGAGTTCTAAATTCAAGATGGCGCCCACTCCCTGTGCTGGTGCCACCATCTCTGCGTCCTCTGGGGAAAGTGGAGAGTCAGTCCTTTTTGCCCATCCCTGCTTGTTGTATTTAGTCAAAAAACAAAATCTGGTCAGCACATCCGTTTTGTAGAATAAACGTATAGCTGCACATTGTTTTTGAAGTCAAAAGCTATGCAAACACAATACAACATCAGTAGCACTCTATAGATACTAAAAACGGTCAAAAAGGACATTATAATTTTTTGGAAGAGCATCTCTGCTACTATGGAATACATGAAAAAAATCTGAGGTTCTTAGTGCACATTTTTGATCAAAACTGTAAATGCCCACCTACCGCGGCAAGGTGACACCAATTCAGGTGGGAACCTACACTACATGCTACCTCTTTCGGTGTCTGTTCAGACCTCCATACTTCAGGGTTAGAAGGTTTCAGCTATAAACCTGATCTGATTAAAAAGCCTGTGCAGGTGGGTGAAGTGCATAAACCAAGATGGGAACTAGCCACCTCCCCATACAGACAGTCAAAAAACAAAATCTGGTCAGCACATTGGTTTTGAAAAATAAACACTTGTATTTAAGGTCTTATGGGCCACATAAAATGATGTAGTGGGCCAGTTGTGACCCATGGGTCTTGAAGTTGACACATGTGGTCAAATGACTATGGGGGTCTACAGACCTCAGTCCGCCACAACATATGTTGTAGGGTAGGGAAGGATCAGACAAGTCGACTTTTAATGCCAATTCTAAAGGTCTCTAAGGGCGACGTGTCCCATTAGGACTGCGCCATTTTTTTGGTGTATTTTGCGCTGTTCTATATAACTGAACTGTAATACACCAAAATTAGGCACATTATACGGCAGGCACAACACATTGTAATGCACCTAAATTAGGCGCATCAAATATGTTAGCAATGAGATGCTATGTGTCTAAGTTATGCTATGTGCCTAGATTAGGCGCATCAATTATACTATGCAAGGTAGACCACATGCCAGATTTTTGACAGTTTCATTCATTCAGGCGCATTATACACTCATCTAATGTGCCTAAAAACTTGGATGCCGGGACTCTTTTCTGACATGTCGCCCCAAAATCTCTCCCAACAGATGATGTAGGGGGAGAGAAGGATCGGACATGTTGAATTTGAATGCCTGATACTGGGGTCTGTGAATCTTCCCCAAAAGATCCGAGCATTTTAAAATTTTTCCCACAACCGATCTACTTCCCCTTTAAATACATGACTCCTTAGCTACCTATGCCAGAGCCAGGACGGCTGGCAGCTATTGAAGGTGTATGGGCATCTTAATGGGGTTGTTCAGCAACCCCCACAAAAAAAAAAACAATTATATGGCTTGCCTGAGTCTTCATTTATCTCACTGTGATGTTTTCTGCTGTGGTTTGTGCATTTTCTGTGCAATATGTAGCCTACCTTCTCAGGAGCGGCCAAGCAGCAGTGTTTCCTGTTCCTTTTGCTCTGTAAAACCAGAGGATCCAGAACTCTATCTATCATCCAACTACCTATGTACAGTTTCCTTTCTCATCTTGAAAGCCTGTTAGAAAAGGGGTGTGGCCTCAAAGACTACTCTAAAAAAAAAAAAGAGCCACACCCCTTTAGTCAACTGATATCTTCCTGGGAATTACTGAGCTTCCTATTAGCAGACGGTTGATGTAGAATTGCAGGAAACTCACGGAAGATTAAATGAAAGAACATTACAAAAGTGGCAAATTTTAGGAGACTTATTATTTAGAACATCAGTTTTTTTTTCACGTGACAATCCCTTTAAGAATAGGGCTACATTCGGATTTGCTTGTGGTGGGGTGGGGGTGGTAGAGAGGTGTGTATTATGCCCTATTGCTTCAATTTGCTTCCACCTATTAGTATAACCTAGAAACTGCATGGCTTTATACATGATATATTTTATTGAAGAAGTTCTCCTATCTTACAAAGTGATGGTATTTTTTAGGATAGGCCATCGTTTTACTATTGGTGGGGGTACTACCGTTGGGACTTTTAACGATTCTGATTATTACTGCTTTTTTTGCACAGTGGTACATAACCACCCTCTATTTAAGGAACAATAGATAGATAGATAGATAGATAGATAAAAATTAGATAGATAGAAAGGGGCCCAACCCACTTAAATGGAGCGTGTTTATTTCCCCAGGTCCCCCCGCTGTTTTGGGGAGAACCTAAAAGGGGAAAATTTTGGTGCTGAATCTTTTGTGGGCCCCTTAAACCCCTCTTGACCCGGGTTGCTCATATGGATCGTAAAACCCATAGAAGCAGGTTTATAGACGTTTGGTTCCCATATACATTTTGTTCTAAATCCTCAGGTTTTTTAGACAACAAAAGGGAACAATTATCCCTTTCTACCCCCAAAACCTCGGGTTAAATAACACATATGTATACAATTATCCTCTACCCACATCCTCGGGTAAAAAAACACAATTATACAATTATCCTCTATCCCACACCCTTTCAGGTAAAAGATTACATATGAAATAAAAATTTTTGACTCTATCCCACATCCTCAGGTATATAGATTACATATGTATACAATTATGCCTCTATCCCACATCCTCAGGTTAAAATAGACGACAAAATTATACAATTCCCCCTTCTGTCCCTACATCCCCCATTATAAAAAGAATAGGGTATACAATTTTTGCCTCAATCCCACACCTGGGTTTATTATAAACACATATGTATAAAATTTAAACCCCTCTATCCCACATCCTCAGGTTTTTAGACAATGTACGGATATAATGACATCTCTATCTGAAGTCCTTAGGTATAAAAGAATGAAAATTGGATATCCGGGACTCCTCAAACCCTCACATCCTCAATATATAAAATGATGTACAATACAATAAAGCCAATATCCAAAAGGTCAGGTTTAAGATTTTAAAATAAGGATCCCAAATGCCCCCCTCTTTTTTCACATCCGGGGGTTTTATAGAAAAAATATGGAAAAAAATAATGTCTCAAATCTAACATCCTCAGGTACATAACACGCCCAAAATTTCAAAAAGGGCCTCTATCTCACTGAAAAATAGAGCCCCCTGAGATGTAAAGACAAAATTAAAAATGTAATACCTGACATTCAGAATACACATGAACATGCTACGATAAAAGATCCTGATAGCTGGAAGATCAGGCTCAGGCTGGCCCACCGTGGAACATAGGAAATTCCCAATGGGCCCCTGAGCATGGTGGACCTAGAATTTCTTTTAAAAGTATATACAAAAACCTTGGGGGAGGCAGAAAACGAGCCCAAAAAAAGGGAAAAAAAAAAGAAAACAAAAGCATAAAGGGAAGTAAAAGTACAGTAGGCGGCCCCCCCAAAACATCTTTCCCCTGGGGCCCCCGAAAAAACCCCTGGTGGCCCCCAACAACTCCCCCTTTTTGGGCCCCAGAAACTACTTCCCCCGTGGGTGGGCCCCCGAACACTGCAGTCTGACACTGTTTCCAAATACATTGAGGGGTTTGGTATACAACGATCGGAAGGGGAAAGACATAATAAACCGACCCCCTGCCTTCTCCCTGGAGAGCCCGGCTGCTGCTAGTAGCTGGCTTTCCCCTTCCACAGCTGCGCAGTAAGGGTATGGTTTTTACAAAGGCGATAAGGACACTGATTTTTTAGCATTCCCAAAACAGGTCAAAAAAAACCCTTTTCTGAAAATACTCAATGCAGCACTTTTTTTAGATGGGGGCTTTTGGTCAAGTTTTTTGAGGAGGTTTTTTCCCAAAACTGTTTTTTTTTCCCTTTCCCCATACAAAATTTAAAAGCGGGGGGCAAAAACCCCGAAAATGAAAATCACAAACCGAAAAAAAAGTCAAAAAAGACTTTAAAAAGCTACACCAAGGTTTTGGTGAGGTTTTGAAGCTCTCCCTTGATTCCTAAAAGGGGTTTTTCACTTTGAAAATGCTTTAAGATTTTTGACGACCCTCTTTTTCAGGCACAAAACAGTGCCCAAAGAAAATAAAAAAAACGTGTGAAAACCTTTGTTGTGTGTGTCTAGACATGCTTTACATGGAACCAATAAAAAGAATTGGGGCATTTTGGAGGTTTTTTTTTAACCCCTGTTTTGGGTGAGGAAACGCACCAAAAGTGTCAAAATCAGTCATGTGAACATACACTAAGGGCGACATGTATGAATTTTGGCACTTACACGCCAATTTTTGTGTGCATTATAACGTGTAAATGCGCCTGATTTAAACCCGCTCTACTGTAGGTCATAAATCAGCGAACTTTGCCTTATATACTTTTTTCCGGGCTCGGGAAAACCCATTTTTGAAAGTGCTCTACCTTTTCCGCAGTAAAGGGCGCCGGGAATTGCCGTATGAACATAAATCGTAGTTTTGCTACAGTTATGGGCCCCGCCCCCGCACGCCCCCTAAGATCGGGCACATTACAAAGTGTCGCGGGCACTCTTTAATGCGCCTGATATTGGCGTGCAGGAGATTTAAAACTATATGGAACAGTGCTGCGCCTGATATTGGGCTGAAAAGATGGCAGATATCTGGCGCAGCCCCGTTCATACATGTCGTCCTAAGTGTGCAGCTGCTAAAACAACCATGTATCAGACAGCATCCGTATGAGCCCGGACTGCGCCTCCCACCTCTTAAGTGGAAAAAGAAAGAGGACGTGCACTCCCTAGTGTGAACACTCTTAGGATACAAATATCCCTAATCTAGCATGTATAGATTTTCTCCTCACCTTATGGGGTTGGGCTTCAGCAGGCACAACACTGGTTTTTTCCCCGGGTCAAACTAAAGGGGAGACAAGGTTGTGCCCCGACTTCGCCCCGAATCTACAATCCATGTGGAGTAGCAAGAACGAATATTCAAAAAAAAAGTTAAGTTCTGAAGTAAAATCAGAACTTGTGTCTACTGAGGCAATAGATAGGCGCACTAACAGTATGTGGCGCAAACCTTCAATTAATCAAAGAACATTTATTTTGAACAACGCGTTTCGTCACAGACTTCTTCGTTCCACCTCTTAAGGTAAATGGCGCCCCAGATAGCTGCCCGCCCCGACTGTCATCAAAAGCATTCCTAATCGTCGGTGCCTAAATTTATGGGTAAGTAGAAAATGAATGAACCCGCCCTTTATTTTTCAGGAGGGGGGGGAATGTTTATGTAATGGGAGAAGGGCACCAAAATGCGGTGTTATATTGCAGTGGGCCTACCTGTATTTTTAGACGGTAGGAGCTCACAGGGAAAAACATCTTTGGGTCTTTTCAACTTTACTCACAGCTCTTAATTTCAGCACATCCAGTTACATCGGACCTGCACATCTTGGCAGTAGGTGAGGGCCAAAACCACCCGGGAATGCCCCCAGACCCCAAGCAGCCCGGGAACACATTATATGAAAAAGGTGGGTCTTATGCAATATGCCCAAAATGGGCATTTCTAGGCTGAGAGCGGGTGTCCTTGCGTTTCTTGATGGGATATCGACTTTCCCATAGGAAAGGTTAAAAATCTACCGGAATACTAACAAGCTGGACAGCATGCATGATGTAAGTCCGCTGGTAAAACATCATGCACTGTAATGTAAATCTGCACTATCAGGGTGGGATAATCATTGAAAGGGGCGCTCCACCATGGACAACCCCTGTGCAGCGCCCACTTTCCCCACCAATGCCCCCTGTCCTAGTAATCAGTCGTGGTCACCAGGACAAGCGCCCATGTTTTAGATCTCTTCACAGCATGTTTTGTCTCATAGATGGACATTCACAGGCAGGTGCCCCCTCTGTCCCCGTATCCACTAATAGGGCACATGGGAAAAGGTTGTCAGAGCTGGACGTGTCCCTTTAACAATTATTGTATTCCTGCTCCAAGGTGCTGGGTGGTTGTGATGTATCTGCAGATAAGTGTTGATGCGTCAGGCAGTGGGTGTCATTATTCTCACCCACCAGGTGCCGTCTCCTGATAATACCCCAATGATTGTGCTCGCTCTATGGGGGAGACCCTGAGATTCATATGTGCATCTATTCGGAAAATTTTGATTCATCTGGTTGAGACAAAGCTGATCTGTCATCTACATCCCTGGTGCGCCGCCCGGGGTCCTTGTGTTCCTCATCAGTGGCCCCATAGCCTCAGGGTTTTATTATGCCAGGTAAGGCAGAAGTATATTCAGACAGACACTGACATAATCCAGGCCGTGCTGTCACCTCTCTATATGTGTATATACAGTGGGAGAGGGTCTGCTCCTCCGCCCATAGTTTATCCACCATGAAGTCCTAGAAGGCGCGCAAGTTGCAGTGCGGCGCAGGATAAAGCTGCATCACTAACACACCGCCCAAATTGCATACGAACCTGCACATTATATATGGAGGTTTTCCCACAGGTTTGAAGCTGTTCCAGAAAATGCTTTCTGAACTGCTTACGTGGAAAATTGATTGGACAACCTGGGTTTTTACGCTCATTTTGAAAAAAATATATCTGATCTGAGGTTTTGCTCGCCAAAAACGAATGGAAAACAATCACCACAGAACCATTTGGGAAGGGCTCAGTTTGACAGAAAACCTTAAATTATGACCTGTCCCAGGGTAAACCCTTTGTTTGATGAATTACAGCTCCGCCCTATTCACTTCAGCTCCGCCTCATTCTTTACAGCTCCGCCTCATTCACTTAAACTGCGCCCCATTCACTTCAGCAGTGCCCCATTCACTTCAGCTGTGCCCCATTCACTTCAGCTGTGCCCCATTCACTTCAGCTGTGCCCCATTCACTTCAGCTGTGCCCCATTCACCTCCGTTCCAACTCATTCACTTCAGCTCCGTTCAATTCACTTCAACTGCGCCCTATTCACTTTAGCTCTGCCTCATTCCTTTCAGCTGTGCCCCATTCACTTCAGCTCCACCTTAATCACTTCAACTCCAGCTTATTCATTTTAGCTCCACCTCATTCTGCTGTGTCCCATTCACTTCAGCTCTGCCTCGTTCCATTCAGTTCCGCCTCATTCACTTAAAGGGAACCTGTCACATAGGTTATGCCCCACTTGCTGAGGACAGCACAAGCCAGTGACAGACCTGCTGTTCCGAGCACTGTGCCCCTTATTCTGTAAGATGCAGGAGTTTTAGAGCATTACATCTTAAATCTTATTCATGAGCAGGTGTTAGCTCCACCCACCAAATGCTAGCTCCGCCCTATGACAGTTATTCACATGTTTCTACCTATTCAAAGTAATAGGTTTGTCAGTTGAGGTGGGCGGGGCTAGCCTCCGATTGGCCGGGTTTGAAAAAAACTGACACTCTGAAGGACTCTTTTCATGACTCTTTTTCTGGCTGAAAACTGCACCTTTGAGCATTAAATACACGAAAACTGCTGCATCTTACAGAATAAGGGACACAGCGCTGGAAACAGCAGGTCTGGCACGAGCTTGTGCTGTCCTCAGCCAGGGGGGCATAAACTATGTGACAGGTTCTCTTTAAGCTCTGCCCCATTCACTTCCACTCTTCCTCATTCGGTTCAGCTGTGCCCCATTCAATTCAGCTCCAACTCATTCACTTCATTCTCTTGAGCTGTGCTCCATTTGCTTAGCTCCTCCTTATTCACTTCAGTTGTATCCTATTCACTAGAGCTGTGCCCCATTCCTTTCAGCTCTGCTTCATTCACTTCAGCTCCACTTCACTCACTTCAGCTCCACTCATTCCCTTTAGATCCGCCTCATTCAGTTGAGCTGAGCCCTATTCACTTTAGCTCCGCCTCATTCACTTGAGCTGAGCCCTATTCACTTTAGCTCCACCTCATTCACTTGAGCTGAGCCCTATTCACTTTAGCTCCACCTCATTCACTTGAGCTGAGCCCTATTCACTTCAGCTCCGCCTCATTCACTTCAGCTCAGCCTCATTCACCTGAACTGTGCCCCATTCCCTTCAGCTGTGGTCCATTCCCTTCAGCTTTGCCCAATTTACTTGAGCTGTGCCCTATTCCGTTCAGCTCCACCGCATTCCCTTCAGCTGTGCCTCATTGTCTGTAGCTACACCTCATTCCCTTCAGCTCCGCCTCATTCTCTTCAGCTGTGCCCCATTCCCTTCAGCTGTGCCCCATTCCCTTCAGCTGTGCACCATTCCCTTTCGCTCCTCCCCATCCCTTCAGCTGTGCCTCATTCCCTTCAGCTCCACGTCATTCGTTTCAGCTGTGCCCCATTCTCTTCAGCAGTGCCCAATTCACTGGAGCTGTGCCTCATTCCCTTCAGCTGTGCCCCATTCCATTCAGCTGTGCCTCATTCCCTTCAGCTGTGCCTCATTCACTTCAGCTCCACGTCATTCCTTTCAGCTGTGCCCCATTCACTTGAGCTGTGCCTCGTTCCCTTCACATCCACCTCATTCCCTACAGCTGTACCCCATTCCTTTCACTCCGCCTCATTCCCTTCAGCTGTGCACCATTCCCTTCAGCTGTGCACCATTCCCTTTAGCTGTGCACCATTCCCTTCAGCTGTGCCCCATTCCCTTCAGCTGTGCCCCATTCCCTGCACCTAGCAGACTTTAATGGTGTATCCTATCAATGAGCCTTCAAAGTCTATGGTGGGAACACCCCTTTAATATTCAGCTTTTTCCAAATTACCCTACATATGCATACCACCCAGCTTTCCAAGACCCTGAATAGCCTGTAAACCTACATAAGGATACAGGGCTGCAGGCCCCTCGGTCCTCCTTTCTGACTGCTCTGTCCGTGTGTCAGTCTTCACCGTAGTTCTCGCAATCTCTGCATAATCCAGGAGGTGAAATGGCGAAATATGAGGTGTGCTATATGATGAGCGCTCACAGCACCTTCAGGGGCCGCAGTTTATGGGACCTTCTAGAAAATCCCTTTAACAAGCAAAAAGGGTCAATTAAATTTTAATGATGACTTTCTAGTGCTGCGGTGTCTGCGGGGACGGCCGTGCGCACAACGTGCACCTGCTCAGCAGAACAGAGTCCCTGGGAATAGTGTGAAGTCGCTGTCCGCAGGTGAAGAGAGCGAGAGAGCTGCGCAGCCCCACACTGGGGTTCCCGGGGAGAGGTGACGGCGCTCTAATAGACCTCATCCGTCTTCCAAGATCTACACTCATTGCCGAAAAAACCAACGCAGATGGAAATGTTGGAATGAAACTTTCTATGTGTGAATGAAGTGATATATTCAGTATCTCACAAAAGTGACTACATTTTTGTAAATATTATAATATATAATTATAATATATAATATGTTATACATTGTAAAGTAGTCAGTGTACAGCTTGTATAACAGGGTACATTTGTTGTGTCCTCAAAATAACCCAACACAGCCATCAATGTCTAAACCACTGGCAAAAATAGTGAATACACCTCTAAGTGAAAATGGACACATTGTGCCCAATTTGCCATTTTCCCTCCCCGGTTTCATGTGACCCATTATTGTTACAAGGTCTCAGGTGTGAATGGGGGAGCAGGTGTGTAAAATTTGGTGTTATCGCTTTCACGCTCTCATACTGATCACTGGAAATTCAACATGGCTCCTCCTGGCAAAGAAATGTTTGAGGATCTGAAAAAAGATATGTTGTTCTTTATAAAGATGACCGAGGCTATAGGAAGATTGCCAACACCCTGACACTTAGCTGCAGTGTGTAGGCCAAGACCATACAGTGGTTTAACAAGATAGGTTCCACTTAGAACAGGCCTTGATATGGTCGACCAAAGAAGATGAGTGCACGTGCACAGCGTCATATTCAGAGAATGTCTTTTTAAAATAGAAGTATAATTGCTGCCACCATTGCTGCAGAAATTTAAAAAAATGGGGGTGGGGGCGTTTGGGTTCAGGGCTCAGACCATACGCTGCACACTGCATCAAATTGGTCTGCATGGCTGTCGTCCCATCTTCTAAAGATAGCAAAAGAAAGGCCTCCCAACTTTTTTCTGAAGACAAGCAGACTAAGGACAGGGATTAGGGAACATGCCCTGTGCTCTGATAAATAAACCCTTTTTTTTCAATGGTGCAACTGTGCCCCTGGCAACCCGGTGAGGATACAAAGACAAATCATTTGCCTACTCAAACATGGTGGTGGGAGTGCATGGGTTGGGGCTGCATGAGTGCGCCGGCTGTGGGGAGCTACAGTTCATTGAGGGGAAACCCTGAATGTCAACATGTCCTTGACAACTGAAGCAAACATAAAACCTCCCTTTTTAAATTAAGGCAGTGCGGAAAATAGGGGGGCCCCACAAAATATTACATTTTGGGGCCCAAATTTTAGGGGGTACCATTTTTTGTTGACAGTGGTTTAGATATTGATGGCTGTGTCATTTCTTCAGTGTTGTCACTGAATATTTACAAAAATGTGAGGGGTGTATATACAGTTGAGTCACACTATTATGACCACACTAGAGGGCAGGAGGGATCATAAATCCCGGTAGGGGTCCAGGTATGGGACTGATTTTATTCCAAGCTGCTGGAGGGTCCCATAGAGCCAACACCCCCATCCAGGGCCCACAGCTGGGAAGGCCATAGGCCCAAAACCACCATCCCGGGCCCCCCCCACGCGGAGGGGCCATAGAGCCAACACCACCATCCGGGGGCCCCCAGCGCGGGGGGAGCCATAGAGCCAAACACCACCCCCAGGGCCCCACCTGCTGAAAAGGCCCTAGAGCCAACACCCCAACCAGGGGCCCCAACTGCTGGAGGGGGCCCCTAGAGCCAACACCACACCAGGGGTCCCACAGCTGCTGGAGGGTCCCCTCGAGCCAACCCACCATCCAGGGACCCCCACTGCTGGAGGGTCCATAGAGCCACAAAACCAAAAACCAGGGGCTCCCCCAGTGCTGGAGGGTCTATAAACCCAAAACCCCCATCCAGGGTCCCACAGCTGCTGGAGGGTCCATAGAGAAACACCACCTCCAGGGAGCCCACGCTGCTCGAGAGTCCATAACCAACACCCCATCCAGGGGCCCCACAGCGCGGAGGGTCCATAAGCCAAAAACCACCATC